>JAULJZ010154469.1:35443-53759 GCA_032270985.1 Heliamphora pulchella
CCAAAGGATGTCTTTCCTCTTCCCCACATAGATGTGTTGGTAGGCAATACCGCCAGAAATGCACTTATGTCTTTCATGGATGGATTTTCAGGATACAACCAGATTTTGATGGCACCAGAAGATCGAGAAAAGGCTACTTTCATGACACCTTAGGGAACTTACTGTTATAGGGTTATGCCATTGGGGCTGAAAAGCGCGGGAGCAACCTAACAAAGGGCCGCAACCACGTTGCTGCACAACATGATACATAAGGAAGTAGAGGTATACGTGGACGAAATGATTGTGAAATCCAAGGCTAAGGAAGGGCACGTCATTGCTCTAAGGAAGTTATTTGACCGGATAAGAAAGTACAAGATGTGTTTGAACCCGCAGAAGTGTGCATTTGGAGTAACAGCAGGGAAAATGTTAGGATTTATGATCATGTAACGAGGTATAGAAGTTGATCCGTCAAAGTTTAAGGCCATCCTTGAAATGCCTCCTCCGAGAACTAAGGAGGATGTAAGGAGTTTTTTAGGGAAGATTCAGTTCATCAGTCGGTTCATTGCCAAGCTAACCACTACATGCGAACCTCTTTTTTCACTCTTGAAGAAGGGAACCAAGTTTCAGTGGAATCGACAGTGTCAGGATGCTTTCGATGCTATACGACAATATCTACAAAACCCTTCAGTTTTGTCACCACCAGAACCAGGTAATCCTTTGATACTATATCTATCTGTGGCTGATTCAGCAATGGGATGCATGCTCGCTCAAGAAGATGAAGCTAAGGTGAAAAAAGTTATCTATTACCTAAGCAAGAAAATGACAGATTGCGAATATAGGTATACGCCTTTGGAGAAGACTTGATGGGTATTAGTTTGGGTATCTAGAAAGCTACGCCATTACATGCTAGCATACCGAGTTGTTCCAATCTCAAGAATAGACCCATTCAAATACCTTTTTGAGAAGCCGGCATTAACAGTGAAGTTAGCCCGTTGGTTGCTGATGCTGGCTAAATTCGACTGGCAATACGTCACGAGGAAGTCAATAAAAGGGAGAGCTATTGCGAAATTCTTGGCCGACCATCCCATTGAAGAAGAAAAAGAACCCGAGTTTAAATTTCCTGATGAACAGGTGCCGAAGATCGAGAAGGATTTGTGGACCCTGTATTTTGGTAGAGCTTCAAACCAGTACGAATATAGGATATGGATACTCCTAATCACCCCCGATGATTCCCACATCCCATTGGCTTATAAGTCAAGTTTTGAGGTTACCAACAATCAGGCCGAGTACAAAGGTTGCTTAGCCAGATTGGAAGCAGCCTTAGAACTAGGGGCAAGGAAGTTATAAGTTATAAGGGACTCGATTTTGGTCATCTCCCAAGCAAAAGGAGGGTGGAAGGTTAAAGAAGAGAGGCTGATCTAGTATCACCGAGTGCTTGAAGTAATAATCCCATTCTTTGAAAGTGTGATGTTCATCCACGTCTCGAGATTGCAAAATAAGTTCGCCGATACCCTGGCTACTCTGGCATCAATGATAGACATACCGCTCGGAGTAAGGATGCGACCCTTGGAGATTCAACAAAAAGATACAACGCAGAAGGACACGAATTGATGAGAGAGGTTCACAGAGGGGTTTGCAGACCTCACATGAACGGGTTAATGCTACCCAAGAAGATTTTGCGTCAAGGATACTTTTGGATGACAATCGAAATAGACTGATACCAGTTCATTCGAAGATGCAAGAAATGCCAAGTCCACGTAAACCTCATGCATATGCCATAGTCTCAGCTCTATAACATGACCTCGTAGCAATTGACTACTTTACGAAATGGGTCAAAGCTACCTCATACTCTGTTATGAAAGCCTTCCAAGTTGCCAAGTTTATTAAGGAGAATCTTATTTGTTGATACGGGGTTTCGCATGAGATAATTTCTGATAATTGTTCTCACTTCCAAGGAAAGGTTTTAGATCTTTTGGAAGAATATCGAATTGTCAGTCATAAGTCTTCTCCGTATAGACCACAAACCAATGGAGTTGTAGAAGCCGTCAACAAAAATGTGAAGAAGATTCTACAAAAGACAATTGAGGGAAGTAAAGATTGGTTGGAGAAGCTGACATTTGCACTTTGGGGATACCGAATATCAATAAGGACTTCTATAGCAGCAACACCTTATGCACTGGTACATGGGATGGAAGCAATTCTATCCATAGAGTTGGAGATTCCATCATTGAGAATAATGGCTGAAAGCGGTATTACCAAATATGAATGGTAGAGAGATATATTTGAAGAATTCCTCCTGTTTGATGAAAGAAGACTCAGGGCACTGTTTCATATTCATGGGAATCAGAGGAGAGTACTCGTGCGTTTAATAAGAAGGTTAAGTCACGGAACCTGAAGGAAGGTGACTTGGTTATCAAAGAGATCAGAGCTCCGATCTTTGATCCAAGGGGCAAGTTTAAACCATATTGTACTGAACCGTACCTTATCAAAACCCTGATGTTAGGGGGCGCTGCTATTCTTATGGATCTAGAGGAGAATGTCTTCTCTACACTAATCAACTCAGACCAGCTTAAAAAGCTCTACCCCTGAGAGAAAACCCGCAAAAGGAGAGTTTCAATACTCGAGTGTAACCCGAGTCTTGAACTACGTTATATCCCGATTCTCTTCCTACAGGATACGCAGGCAGCTTTTATCAGAAGTTCAGCCCAAACCTTTGTTTGAAACTCTCCCTTTGTAATCATGTCTTGAGTGGTGGATTAATGCAAAAGCTTACTTTATGTTTTTCTAATAAATTGGTTATATCGCAAAAATGAAAATCTAAAGGATAGCTTCAGAAATCACTGCAAACAAAAGTGGAGAAACTTTAATTAATAGTTTTTACTAACTCAGTTTTAATTCCAAAACAAGAGAGGCTCGCAAGTCCCCATCCTAAAAAGCTAAAAAGAAACAAAACAAAATATTGGGGTACAGTGAAGTAAAGTCAAGTCTTTCTTCTCTTTGTATCTCCTTCCTGTCTTGCACTGTGCCCTAATTTCATCCCAAGCCAAGCCTTGTAATCCTCAGAAAGGCAGCTCTCAAACTCTTTACAGGCTAGCATCCTCAGTCGAGAAAACCAAACCCGCTGGTACTGACCTAAGAAAGGGGCCCGATGAAGAGAACTGTACAAATGACTTATAGCAGCATCAGGTCTGATTTGAGTACGCCTGAACTGACGAAAGATGCGGTACGAATGATAGAAGGTGTCCAGTCTCAAGCCGATCAGGACCCCCGAATGATCCATAGTAGTAGCAATCATGAGAGATATCTTCAATCAGAGGCATAGCGAGGAGATGTCCTCTCCGATTAAAGAGCTCAGATAATCCTTCCAAGTAGCTTTAGTGGAGCAAAGGCAAAACACCTGGCAATGGATAAAGGACTTCACACTATAGTTGTTGGATGCTAGCTTCTCCAGTAAATTCACTTTCTTCATCAGCTAAACCTGAGAGAAACAAAGAAAAAGGAGAGTTGAGTGGAAAAACCCAAGATAAATAAAGAAAAAAGAGAACTGAGCAGGAAAATAGAGAGAAAAGAAGAAGAATGAGAGCTGAGTAGAAAAATAGAAAAAGGAGAGTTGAGTAAACACCTGCAACAGAAGAGCATTGCTCGCAAAATAAGAGGCACCCTCAGTGCGGATCACGTCAAGGCCAAAAAGTGTCTTAGTAAGGACTAGCGGAATAGGGTCCCAGTCCTCGTGCATCTGATAGGCTACATTTACCCAAGAAGAACTAACTTGCCCGTTAAAAGGCCCCAAAAGAAAATGGGCCAATAAGCAGGTACAAAGATCATAACGATGTTGGAGCTAGAAGGAGAAGTCGGCAAGAGGACCCCGAGGTCCGAAACGGTTTATGATCCGTGCCACGTAAAGGAATCCATCATGTGTGATGAGTGAAGCCTCATGTCTGGAATAGCTATAGAGCTGCATCAATTGATCCCTACGACTCGAGAAGGTAGTAGGAACTATGACCTCCTCTCGAGACGAGATCTCAAGGATGGTGGAAAAGTCCTCCACCATCGGACACAACTCCTTCTACCTAAAGCGGAACACGTGTACATCAGGATCCCATAACTGGGTAGCTCCTCTTAAAAGATGCCAATCGATCCTTAAGGTACGAAGGGGGAACTACACATCTAGATCGAAGTTGAGAAAGTTCTTACATTCAACCGAGAAAAAATCATCCATCCTAGCCAAAAGAGAGTTGTTGTAGGAATGGCCATGGAGAGGACAAAGGGAATACAGAATATTGAAAATAGTGGGGTCTGGACCAGTGGGCCCCTTTAATAGAGCCAAAATAAAGGGAACCACATAATCTTCTTTGAGTTTCGCGCTAAAAAGCTTTGTCACTACCACCACTTTTTTTTCACGGCTGGTACTTTTAAAAGTCACGGCCGCCAAGCAACCTCACGGCCGTGAACTCCCAAACTCTATGCCGCGAACTTTGCTTCAAGGAAGTTCAGGCTGCCTCTTTTAAAACTCACGACCATGAGATTACTCCCTGCGGCTGCAGCTTTTTTTGTGCAAAAATTTTGACAGCATATCCTATATTTGTCAACATGCCCAAATCCTTGTCAAGATCCTGTTAACAACTCGCAACATGAAAATGGATTTACAAGGCAATATATCAACTCACAAGCTATACATTATGTATAATAATCATATCCAAATAATCAAAAGTGTTTTTCATATAAAAATGAAAGGAATGATAAACATCTATCATAAGTAAAACATAAACCAAAAAGGAACGAAGGTCTCATCCATCACAAGTAATGTGTATGTGCAGTATAACAAGGTATGTATCAGCAGGCATGCAGGCCAAAGTAAACCAAAGGCACGAAGGCCCCATTCGTTAGAATTAATGTGTATAAACAGTGAATTAGAGTGTGTCAGAATGTATCAAAATATATATATTAGAGAGCACAAAGGCCTAAATGAAGATATGCACGTAGCCCTCCATGTACAGTAAAAAGGAAGAAGAAGGGGATCAGTAGTGGGGCAGCTGTAGGATGGTCAATCTCGCCAGGTCCTCTTCCTTGGGACCACATAGGCTCCCTGAGACGATTCTCTGAATGTCGACCCGGTCTCTTCCGTCTGCTCTGAGCCAGTAGCAGTCTATGCAGCACTGGAAGTCTGAGCTCTAGATAAAGAAGCAAAAGTAATAGAAGCATAAGTCCCCGCAGAGGGTGTAACTGGTACAACAGGTGGAACATGACCTCTACGAGTTCTCAGGCCCCTACCTCGACCGCATTGAAAGAAGAAAGGGACACGCCAGAAAAATAGTATGTATGAACAGAACAAAAAGTATAGAAAGGCAAAACAGAGCAAAATGGAATGTACCATGGTAGGGGCACCCTGGGTAGCAGTAGGATACTCCATACCTTGGGCACAAAAGGCGCTGTCCCAGTGGCGGACCAACTCCCTCAGACCAGTAATGAGCTGAAGACACTCCCCGCTCTACTTTCGAGGAAGCTGTCAAGAAAGAGATACAACATCACAAGCAATATGATAAACAGTATGATAAGCAATGTAACCGACAGATATCAGAAGTAGTATGGGAAACAGTATAGGGACAAGGGAAAAATCCTATACCTGCTCCACGCCAGGAGGAAGGCGTAGCTCATGAGCTGTCAGTCGCGGCACCTCAATCTAATGGAGATTCCCATCCACGAATGTGTCCACTATCCAGGACAACTCGGGATAGGCTGCTCCAGTAGGGTCAGGGGTAGCAGTAGGAGAAGGACCCTGTACAGCAACACAAGCCCTCATGGCTGGCATGAGTCTCTCTTGGGTAAAGACTGCATAATCACGATCCTCACCCTCGACCAACACAGCAGCATCGGCACCCATCATAGCACAAATAACCTCAGCTGTGCGAAGGGCGTCGGTCTAACGCATCCCAGTCGAAGGCACCCTTGGAACATGAAAGTGATTGTATCCTAAGGACTGGCAAACCACACACGCTCACCGAGGTACCACTCTTTGCAAGATGGCCCTCAAGTAAGACGCGGGTCCAATTGACCTCTTGGCTTCGCATCAAGTCCTCACCGGCTCGCTCCTCTATGCTGACCCAAAGGTCCCAGCGAACCTACAAAGAAAGGAAGTATGTCAAAAAGTAATATGCATGAAAGAAGGGGAATAAAGACAAGAAGGGAACAGAGACATACCCAAGCAACTGTCAGTGTGTCCAAGAAACGACAGTCTCGTCCAAGTCCTTCCCGCTGGGCCTTGTGCCCCGGTATCGCCTGGCCTACTGCAGCGCTCGAGGGATCACTAAGGGATCCTCACAAGAATTCACCGGTGCGTGTATACCTAAGAACTCATAGGCTCAGAGCTGCAGGAGAATAGGAAAGTATTAGTATAGTTGAAAGAGATGTGGAGATATGGAAAAGGAAAGCAAGAGAAAAAAGGCAGATTTACCTCTCAGATACACCAGTACCCGCCTGTGCTCCTGTCTGAGGTCTTAGTGGCGGCGCTCATGTAATCGTAGAGGGTAGCCGAGGCGGCTCCCCCCAGTCGTAGGTGCTAATGTTGTCCACCGCCACTATGGCCGTGAGGTAGTGGAGGTGTCCTTATTCTCCAAGTTCGGGAATATAGATATCCTGAACATGTAGAGAAAGAATGCACGAGCTACCCACTTGAAGTGGCGGGCCTTAGAGCAGATGAAATGATGGAATGTCTTCCTCAGCCATGTGTACCGGATGCTCCCCTTGTCGATGGCTGGGGGCACCTGGCCGAGGAAGTAAGTGAGAGCCTCCTCGCTCTGGCTAATATCTAAGTTGAAGTGGATCGGCTCTACGCCTACCTGGATCCCGGTGATAAGGGAAAAATCAAGCGGTGTGATGGTGACCTTGAAGGTAGGGAGATGGAAGGTGTTAGTGGTGTCCCACCACCTCTACGCCAATGCTGTGAACAGGACCCGGTCGTTGCTAGTCCCCTCAAGGATGGTGACGAAGCGATCGAATCCCACCCTATCAACGATGTCCTGGCTGCGCCAATAGAGGGCTTTATACCACTCTAGAACGTTGGAGGAGCCATCGTAACCTCGAATATGAAACTGCCCCTAAGATGTTCGGTCCTCCTCATGACCTTAAACTGACTCGTTAGTCCTCACATGACCTAAAAATGCATCTTTGAACCTTTGGTTCTCCTCATGACCTCAAACTGACTCGTCGGTCCTTATATGACCTAAAACTTCCCTTAAGATGTTTGGTTCTCTTCATGACCTTAAACTGGCTTTCTAGTCCTCCTCACGACTTTAAACTGACTCGTTGGTCCTTGCATGACCTAAAACTGCCCCTAAGATGTTCGGTCCTTCTCATGATCTTAAACTGACTTTTCGGTCCTCCTCACGACCTTAAACTAACTCTTCAGTTCTTGAATGACCTAAACTTGCTCCTAAAATAATTGGTCATTCTCACGACCTTAAACTGGCCATCTGGACCTTGCATGACCCTAAAATGCCCCTTTTAACTTCTTGGTTCTATTCATGACCTAAAACTTATCAGTGATGATCTTTAGTCCATATTGTGACCTTAAATTGTTGTATGTTAGCATTATACCTATTTGCGTCATATCGTATCTGCCATGCATCATTAGTTTCCTATTTGTATCATATGCATTACCCCACGAACTATGATCGGTCTGATCCCTTGCAATGGGGGTACGTAGAAAGCTTGATGGAAATTTGGGTTCGATCACGTTTTTTTGTATGTTTTGTTTGTGCCTAAGATAGGCAGCTTGTTCAAATAGTTTATCTCTAGAGTTTTGACATTTACTTGCACCACGAGTTATTGCAAGCTCTGTCAAAGAGGGACAACTGTAGATACCCTAATTGGATCAAGTCGAATCTTAGGCACCCATCTTGAATGCTCTCTAAGGACGAAAACACGGGAATTGTGCTCAAGGATACTCCTAAGAATGTAAAGTCAAGAATTCAGTTCGAAACACAAGATACCACCAAAAACCTTCAGGCCGCAACATCCAGTCGCTACCTTTTTCAAAACCCTACAACATGTCGTGTCCTTACCCTCACGGCTGCTACATTTTTGTGATCCTAGAATAAGCTGCAACTTCTTTTTTTCATGACCGCAACATTTTTGAATCCTAAACATAGTCGCGACTTTTAAAAGTCACGGCTTGCACTATTCGTATAAATAAAGGACGTGGCCTGCGCTGCTCGTACAATAAAGGTAGCAGCCGCCACTTTCACACCTTTTTGGACAGGTAGCTGCATTCCAAAGGACATCTAGGCTCCCACCTTGCCTATAAATAGGCGTCATTCTCCACAGAAAATAAAAGGAGAGACATACTTGGATATCAATACTCTACCGGATTCGATTCCCACTTGATATTCTAATACTCCCAATACTCGTCTTCGAGCCTAGTTCGTGGCCTTGCTTGCACCGGTGAGGCCTTAGAGCACGGATTGCTTGGTGATACCCTACTCCCACATCCGAGAGGACATTCAAGACGGTTATCTACATGAGGTAACCTTAGGATATCATGACGATTCTTTAAACCCTCACCTTCTCTGTCCTGAGGGTGTCACGATTAAGGTTTCCATTCGTTATTTCATTTCTCTTATTTAATCCATTCATATCCAGCATGTCTATATAAGCTTTTATTATAAATAGTATGTCTATAACCTTCTGTATTGCATAGAACATCATATCTCAATCCATTTTTGTACTCATTGGAACACTTGATACATAAAAAAGTTTTTGTGATTTTACAAACCTGATGACCGCGACCCTTGATTGTCACAGTCGTGAGTTATTTTGATCCAAATATTACGGCCGCTATGTATTTGCTTTTGGCTGCAACTTTTCTCTTTATTTTTGTCATAGCCGTAACATTCTGTTGCTACAACCGTGAACTTTTTGTGAGACCAGTAGCATGAAAACTGTGTTTTAAACCTTTTGTTATCTATTTTTAACATTTAATATATTTTGTTTCTAGATCCATGTTATTGTTGGGGTTATTAGATGGTAGATTTAGCCTTGATAAAGTGGGTTATGGTCTCCATCCTACACATCCCATTCATTTGTGCTTCTATTAGACCTTACATGGTGAACACCCTCCTGGACCTCAAAAATACCTAGGCTGCAACCTTTGGTTGTCACAACGTGACTTTTTGCATCTCCCTTTCTTGCAGTAACCCTATATTTGTCATAGTCGCAAGTTTTGTGACTTATTTTGTCACGGCCGCAACATTGGTTGCTACGGCCATGAGTTTCCTGCATGTCCAGTAGCTTGAGAACAGTATTCGAATCCCTTCTATTCTTTCTGTACAATTTATATATAGCATGTTAGAGATAGAAATACTATTGCATGACCTTTTGGCTTTTTCTTGCTTTGTCTAACTTTTCATTTCATGTTTTTCGATTTGTTTTGCTCAAACGGTACGTTTAGCATGTTTAGAAATGATAACCAAGTTGCATGACCCTTAGGAAAGTAGTTAAGATTTTTCTTCTTTGTTTGTTTTGTATGGACTCTCTTTAACCTTTTATTATGCATATGTTAGTTTTGAAAAGTTTAAAATAAGAACCAATATTAGCAAAGTAGAGGCTAATCTTACGGTTGGGCAAAAATGGTGCTTAACACATTCCCTTTTTGTACCTTATCTCCTGAACCCTCTTTTTCTCTAGTTACGCTTAAAAAGGACCTATAGCATTCTTTTTGTTTTACTTAGTTTTTAAAAAAAAAACTAAGTGGCGACTCTATTTTTTTTAAAAGCATGCTCAGATATCTTAGATTTTCTTGTTTTAAAAAAAGGAAAGAACATTTTTCTAAAAACAATAGATATTTGATGCACCGCCCTCCCCAAAAATGCCAGCACTGAGCAGTGGGACACCGGGTTTGAAGCCTTCCGTCGACAGGCTCAGACAGCCTTTCCCGACCAAGGTTTCTCTATGATCCAGCCGAAAGAGGATGATATTTCAATAGTGGATGGGTCCCTCGAGGTTGATGACGTCATCCCCCCTCCCATCGCTGCTCCGAGTGAAGCTGATCAAGCCAACACTAACGGTTCTCAAGAACCTTAGTTCCTTAGCTTTTCCCTCCTCTTGTCTTTCTCAAACATTTTGATTTTTGGGTTTATAGTTCTCAAACATTTTTACTTATGGTTGGAAAGTTTGGTCTTTGGTTGTCTTGAGAAAACACTTTAACTTTTTATTGTATGCTTTTCTTAGATATTTTCACTGCTTATCTATTTATATTGGTTGGATGGATGACTTACACTTCGTCTTTATAAGTATTATTTTTAAATGTCCTCCTTTTATGTTGCGCTGAGATACAATACTTCATGTTGCCTTCATTTTATCTTGTGCGTACCTTAGGGGTTGATCCCCTGCTTGCTGACTTGCTTTTGAGATCTTTTGGCCCTTTTTCATCTCTTTTAGGCCAGTACATAATCTCTTCTGACCTCTCTTTTTCAATTAGGGGGCCGATCCCCTTAAGGTCGTCCATGACTTTTGACCCCTAGGTTCAGATTCATTAGAGTTGGAGACTGATCAGTTTATGACCTGCCCTACCTTCTGACCTAGAGGTCTAGGCTGTTCATAGTTGGGGACAGATCATATTGTGATTTGCCTTTGCCCTTTGACCCTTAGGTCCACGCTCTTCGTGCTGGGGGTTGATCATTTTGTGATCTACCCTACCCTTTGACCCTTGGGTCTGGGCTCTTCATGTTAGAGGCTGATCATCTTGTGATCTGTCATGCCCTCTAACCCTTAGGTCTAGGCCCTTCGTGCTGGGAGCTGATCAACTTGTGATCTGCCCTACCCTCTGACCCTTAGGTCTAGGCTCTTCATGCTGGAGGCTGATCATCTTGTGATTTGCCCTGCCCTCTGACCCTTGGGTCCAGGCTTCTCTTGTTGGAGGGTGATCATCTTGTGATCTACCCTACGCTCTGACCCTTAGGTCCAGGCTTTTTATGTTGGAAGCTGATCATCTTGTGATCTACTCTGCCCTTTGACCCTTAGGTTCGGGCATTTCATGTTGAAGGCTGATCATTTTGTGATTTGTCCCGGCCTCTGACCCTTGGGTCCGGGCTCTTCTTGTTGGAGGCTGATCATCTTGTGATTTGCCCTGCTCTCTGACCCTTAGGTCTAGGCTCTTCGTGTTGGGGACTGATCATCTTGTGATCCTAAACCTAAGAAGAACTTAAAATTCACCGCAAATGCGTTGTACAAAAATACTTAATATGAAGTGAATTTCATTCAGGGATTTCATTAAATATGCTATCATACATCTCAAAATTAAGAAATGGTGCGTAGTTCAATACATGACTCGACCTGTAATCACTATTTCGTTCATGGGTAGTACCTCCACAGGTGCTCAGCGTTCCAAAGGTGGGTCAAGTCCTTTCCCTGCATCGTTTGGAGTCTGTATGCCCTTTTACCACAAGAGACTTTGATGACATAGGGTCCCTCCCAGTTTGCTCCTAACTTGCCTTCTGAAGGATCCTTGGTGGCTATGATCACTTTCATGAGCACTAGTTCTCCTGGTCTAAAATTCCTTGCTCTCACGCGGGGGTTGCAATACTTACACCTCCTTTCTTGATAGACGCCTGTTTTGGCTGTAAACTGCTCTCTGAGCTCTTCTAATAAGTCTAGATCTGCTTTGAGCTCTTGGTCATTGTTTTCCTGGTTGAAGTATTCCACTCTCACACTGGTCATCCCTATCTTGACTGGGATCACCACCTTGTATTCGAACACTAGGGCATAGAGGGTGGCTCCCGTGGGTGTCCGAATGGTGGTCCTGTATTCCTATAGCGTGTTTGGAAGTTCCTCAAGCCATAACAACTTGGACTTCTCTAACTTTGTTTTCAACATCTTAAGTAGAGTATTGTTGGTGACCTCTATCTGGCCATTAGACTACAGATGTGCAGGGGATGCAAAATGTAGTTGGATACTGAGCTCTTCACAGAACTTTTTAAAGTTTTTGTTGTCAAACTGTTTGCCATTATCCAGGACAAGCACCCTTGGGATTCCATATCGGTAAACGATAGTCTTCCACACAAACTGAGTGATGTTGTCTTCGGTGATTTTGGCTAGTGGTTCGGCCTCCACCCATTTAGTGAAGTAGTCTATGGCGACCACTAAGAACTTCATCTGCCTATTTGCCATGGGCAATGGCCCAACCAGGTCCAGACCACATTGAGCAAAGGGCAATGGGCTGGTCAGTACCGTTAGGTTAGTGGGGGGTTGTCTTGTCACACTTGAGAAGCGTTGACATTTATCGCATTTCTTGATGAATTCTTTGGTGTCATGTATCATAGTTGGCTAATAATATTCTGCCCTTGCAATTTTCTAACTAAAGATCTAGCCTTAGAGTGGTTCCCACATGTGCCTTCATGAACTTCTCTGAGCACATTTGGGCCTCCTGTTATGATACGTAATGTAGGTATGGCATTAAGATTCCTCTCTTGTATAGAATACCCTCTAAAATGATGTACCCTACAGCCCTAAACTTCAGTTTCCTAGCCTCCTTCTTATCCTCTGGTAGCTCTCCCGTTTTTAAGTACCTTACGATAGCTTGAGCCCTAGGAGATATCCTGAATTTCAATGATCATTGGTCCGAGTGACTGATCTGCGATACTAGGGCTGTCTATTATTTCCCACACCACCTCTAGCTTAGCTGCACTGTTACTTGATGAGGCTAACTGCGCTAACTGATCTGCCTCTTGATTAGCGCTTTGTGGCACTTGTTGCAATTTTACTTGTTGAAAGCCCTTGAGCAAGTCTTCAACCAAAGCCTTGTACTGCATAAGTTTTTCGTTCTTTACTTCATACATGTCGTTGGTTTGGTGTAACTCCAACTGGGAATCCATGTTGGCCACCACATGGGTTGCTCCACACGCTCTGGCTATCCTAAATCCGTGAATCAATGCTTCGTACTTTGCTTCGTTATTGGTGACTAGAAAGTTTAGTTGGACGGCCTATTCCAACCGATCCCCAAAGGGGAGACCATGATTATCCCTACACCGCCCCAATTTTTCCTTGCAAACCCATCTATATTTTCTGTCCATTCCTTTTGAACGTCGTTGGTCTGAGCAGTCATAGGGATCTGATCCCGGTCAATTTTTACATTCTCTAGGTTGGCCGAGGTCGTGCTTGGTCTGATCTGTAGCTGCTGCTTGCGATGGTCTACTCTCCCAAGTGAACTTTGTAACAAAGTTCTCCAAGACCTGGCCCCTTATCGCTGACCTTAGTCAGAACTCGATATCAAACTGTCCCAGCTCTATTGACCACTGCACTAGCCTTCTTGACACCTCGGGCTTTTGCAATATCTTTTTTAACGGTTGGTCAGTGAGTACTACTATGGTGTGCGGTTGGAAGTATAGTCGTAACCTCTTGGCTGATACCATGCGGGCGAAGGCCAACTTTTCAGCCTACGGATACTGGCTCTCCCCACTTTAGAAAGCCTTGCTAGTGTAGTACACTAGTCTTTGCTGATTTTCTACCATCCTGACCAGGGCTGAACTTACCGCGGTGTTGGACATTGCTAAATATAAGTAGAGATCTTTGTGGGGAGCGGGGTTAGAGAGCAATGGTGGCCTAGTTAGATATGTTTTAAGCTCTTTGAAGGCTTCCTCGCACTCCTCTGTTCAGGCAAAGGCCTTCCTGAGAACCTTAAAGAAAAGAAGGCATTTGTCCGTCGCCCTAGAAACAAAATGGTTTAGGGTCGCTACTCTCCTTGCTAGCCTCTGAACTTCCTTAGTGGTAGATGGGGACTGCATCTCTAGGATTGCTTTTATCTTGTACGGGATTGCATTAATGCCTCTCTAGTTGACCAAAATACTAAGAAACTTCCCGGATGAGACCCCAAATGCACATTTGGCCGTGTTGAGCTTTATGTCGTACCTCCTGAGGATCATGAAGACTTCTGCCATATCTTTTAGGTGCTGCTCAGTCTTCTTGCTCTTAACCAGCATGTCGTCGACATAGATTTCTACATTTCGTCCAATCTAACTCTCAAACATGGAGTTGACCAGCCTTCGATATGTCGCGCTTGCATTTTTCAATCCAAAAGGCATGATTCTGTAGCAATAAAGACCTCTAGAGGTCACGAAGGCTGTTTTCTCCTGGTCAGGGGTATGCATGAGGATTTGGTTGTACCTCGAAAATGCATCCAGGAAACTGAGAAACTCGTGGCCCGTCGTGGAATCTACAACAGGTTAATGCATGAGAGTAGATAACTATCCTTCGGACAGGCCTTGTTCAGGTCTGTGAAATCTATGCACATCCTCCATTTCCCATTTTGTTTCTTGACCATAACTACGTTGGCCAGCCACTATGGATAGATTGTTTCTTTAACAAAACTTATCGCTCTTAATTTGCTGACCACTTCAGTTATTGCGTGCTCCCTTTGCTTAGCAAAAACCCGTTATTTTTGCTTTAAAGGTTTCCTGGTCGGGTCCACATTTAAATGATGGACCATGATAGCTGGGTCATTGCCTGGCATATCATTATTAGACCATGTGAACACATCTTTATTTTCCACGAGAAACTTTTTCATGGGCTCTTTCAAGTGTCCTGGCAGCTGGGCCCCTACCTTTAGCGTTCAGAGCTGTTTCTTTAGGTTTATACATATGTCTTTCTGCTTCTTCGTTGGTTCACCCCTCTGTAAGTCTTGTTCATCCTTGAGCTCCATCTCCTCTATGTTTTAGGCTTCTCTAGGGGTATGTTACTCGAGGGAAGTGCCGTAGCACTCCCTAGCTGACGCCTAGTCCCCTCTAGTATAGTCGACCCTACGCTTCCCTATAAATTTAACGAGGAGGTGGTAAGTGAAATTTATTGCTTGGAATTAGTTGAAGGCTGATCTGCCCAGAATGACGTTGTAAGCTGATGGCATATCAGCGACTAGAAACGTGAGCAGCTTAGAACACTTTTTTCAGCCATCCCCTATCGTGATGGGAAGATGAATGGACCCGAGCGGGTAGACATTATCACCAGCGAAGCCTACCATGGGTGAGAGCATGGGCTAGAGCTTGTCTCTTTCTACCTTCATCTGATCAAAAGCATTGACGAACAGGATATCTGCTGAGCTTCCATTATCCACTTGGACTCTTCACACTATGTGATTGCTGATTAATAAATTGATGACGAGAGGGTCGTCATGGGGCAGCTGAACAATCGGGGAGTCCTGGTTAGAAAGGGAGATTGCTACTTTATCTGCCTTGCCTTACTCCGTTTAGAAATCTTGATCTTTCGTTGGGTAGGACTCATCTCCAAGCCGTTTTGAATGAGCCTTCCTGGCTGATCGAGAGGTACCACCTCCTGCGAACCCTCCAGTAGTTGTCCTGATTTCCATATGGGGTTGGTTCGGTCATTCTTCATTTTGTTTAGCTCTCCTTGGCTCTGATCTGCATTGTTCCCTTTCACGATCTGGATGCTTCTCAGGCAAAAAATGATCCAATTTCCCTTGACTGATTAACTTCTCAATCAAGTCTTTCCAGTCGTAGCAATTCTTGGTATCATGGCCATGGTCCTTATGGAAATGACAGTATTTGCTCTTGGATCGCTTTGTGGGGGGTGTTTTCAGCTTATCGGACCATTTTAGATCAGGGGCCCTCTTCACATAGAGCAACACCTGCTCCAACGGGGCGTTAAGAGGGGTATAGTGTCGATATCTGGCATTGTTCGATCGTTGCAACTGTTGATCAGGCCATTTTTCCTTTGGTTGGTCAGTCAGCCTTTTGCTTCCCCGCTGATCTAGCTCTCTTAGTCTTTTCTCCGTCCTTGTTGGTGATCTTAGGACTTGGGAACATCTCACATCTACCGCATCCTCTGCATTCATGTGTTTTTAGGCCTTTAGCATGAGGTTGGCCATGTCCGATGGTGGAGTTTTAGATAGGGAAAAGAGAAACCAACATTGGTAAAAGTCTGTTGATAAAGGCCATTAGGGCTACTTTATCATCCACCTCGCCAACTTGGTATACCTCATGGTTGAAACAATTAACGCAATCCCTCATGCTTTTCCCCTGGGTTTGCTTGATCATTAGTAACGAGGTCGCCGATTTTTGGTATCTATGACCACCGATGAGCTAACTCACGAACATCTTGCTCAGTTGGGGGAAGGACTCAAAGTACTCTAGTTTCAACTTTGAAAACTAGATTCTAGTGGAGCCCTTCAATGTGGTTGGGAATGCCCTGCACATGACTTTTTGGGACATCGTGAAGGTACATCATGAACTTGAAGGTTTCTAGGCGATCCAATGGGTCTGAGGTCCCATCGAACAAATCTATTTGAGGCATTTTGAGCTTCTAGGGAAGAGGGGTTCCCATGATAGCCGAGGTAAAGGGTGACCCGATTTTGTGCATAAGATCCTCCAAAGTGGAGGGTGTTTTGGCCATAATAGCCAGCATCATATTATTGATCTGGGCTCTTACCTCCCGTAACTGCTCATTCCACGCTGTGGAAGCGTTGGAGTTATCCTTCCTGTCCTTTATCTTGTTTGGTCGTGATAGTGTAGGTGCAATCCCAAGAGGGGGTGAATTGGGTATTTAAAATTTTATGCCAAGAAGATTGATGTAATTAAAACATGCAATCCCAAATCGTCCACAAGTATTCTCTAACAAAAAATTTCAAGTAGTTATGAAATTTAAAGTGCGGAATTAAAGAGATAGAGTTAGAGTTAGAGAGATACGACACCAAGATTTTTACAAGGTTCGGCATATCAGCCTACGTCATTGCCTCGAGCCAACCGTTATGAGGATTTTCACTAACACTCCTTTAGTAGGCTAAGCAGCCTATCTCCTTCAAATAGGCGGAGTAGCCTCTCTTGAGAATGTTCCCTTCTCAAGTACACACTCTTTCAGTAGGCGAAGCTACCTCTCTTCAGAGTATCCCCTTCTCAAGTCCCTTTTTATAGGTGGAGCTTCCTCTCTCCTTCAATAGGTGGAGTGGCCTCTCTTGAGAATCACCTTATCAAGTTACAATAAGAATACAAGAAAAGAATCCAAGTTGAATTGTACAATGAATCAGCTCATTCAGCAAGCAAATGAATACAATTGAAGCACACTAATGTTCACTCCAAAGGATGTACAAGTGAAATGCTCAATGGAGGATTTCTAAGGTTTTCTCCAAAAAATAATTCATAAAAATGAAGAATTTGAAGCACAAACTTGATGTATATGAAAGAGTAGGAATGGGAGCTTGTCTCTCCAATTTTCAAGGCTTAAGGGTGGTATTTATAGGCCAAAAATCTGTACTAGCTATTGGGCTAAATAAGGAAGTTCTAAACTAGCCGTTAAGTTCAAAAAGTCAAAAATAGGTGATCTAGTCAACTGGAATGGGAGGTTCAATCGACTGGAATGGTCCAGTCGACTGGATCTTGGTCTTTAGTTGACTGAACTCGACTGCTCAATTTTTTCAATTTCAAACGATCATAACTCTTTCATTCAGACTCCGAATAGGGTTATTCTTGTGTTCAAAATTAAAGCTCCGAAAGTTTACTTTCCAATGGTTCCAATCCCATAACAAAATTTATTTTGTACAAAAAGTTATGGCCAAAATACAGAAAGTATGTCAATTTTCTTCACACAATTTTTGCATATTTTTGACCAAATTTATTTTGAAACATTTTTAAACACATTTTATACTTTGAAAATAATTTGTCATGAAATACTTAATAAACCTATGATCCATTTAAGGTCTCTTATGAGCTTTCACATATATAACCAATGGTATGTAAACTTACATAGGTCATAGTGCATTTACACTTAGAAAATCTTCAAGTCCTTTAAGTCATTTTCTTGTCTTCTTAGTTTTTCTCTTACTTCATGGATTTTAGCCATCTAAATATGATCTTTATGCTTCATGGTTTCTATTTTGCTTTCTAAATTGTGCTTGTGTCATTGAAGTCCCGTGAATACACTCAATTTGCACAATTAGAAACTTTAATTTGTTATCATCAAAATAGGTTGAAACCTGTTAGGCCAATAATCTCTCCATTTTTTATGATGACAAACAAAGAGCAAAATGAGATTGCCTTGTAAGGCTCTTCCTCACAATATGCATATAACCGAGATTTAGAAAATATAACGCAATTAATTCATGGATTTTGAATGTTTCAAGTGATAAATATTTAGGCACATTTTGACCGATGGATGTAATAAATTATATTTCTATGATAAAAGTTATTAAGGCATACATGAGCAATTTAACACAAAGTCTCTCCCTGTTTGACATATCAAAGGAAGGTAAAAATGACACACACACACACACACACACACACACACACATATATATATATGTGTGTGTGTGTGTGTATCATTTTTACCTTCCTTTGATATGTCA
>JAULJZ010154470.1:0-28958 GCA_032270985.1 Heliamphora pulchella
AAGGATTATCACGCTCCCATCCACTATGTTCCCGTCTATACTCCATCCTGAGTACACGGCTCATGACATAGCATGGCTCAAGACGTACCTAATCCATCACACGGCCAAACCATGTACATCAAACCCTAACCATAAGGGATTATCACGATCCACAAAACTAGTCATAACAACTGATCTCCCAAGGTCTCCAACATCCTATCATGTGTACTCACCAGCCATCCATATCACAATTACAACTTTCGGTAGCATGCTCACAAAGGGAACCATCTACCAAAGCTAAAGCCATCAACCCTGCCTCGACTATACCCGAACGAAACTCTGCTCTTAGCTCATACCAACACTCAATGGTTTGCCAACCGAGGCTAAACTCACTCCGCCGAACCTAACTTATTGACGAGTTCCACAATACACCAAGCGATCGACGCTCAACCCATAACCTTTCCTTTCAACAACCACTACAACCGAGTCTCACATCCAAGACCCAAACCAAGGTCTCGTTGTCTAGAAGGGTGTACAGGTTATATAAAAAAAATATGAAACACGACAACCTAAGATCGATCTATCATGTTATCTAACACATACCACATAATCATGCTAACACATAGCCATAACGATTATACAGACACAACACTGATACCAAGGAGAACCGACAAGAATAACTCGTCACTTTGGATAACCAACTTAGATTCTTTGCTAGAAATCACGTCCGTAAAACGCGTTTCTAACTTGGCTCCCAAGTTTGTTAATCTAAACACCCGAAGGCAAGACTAATCATTCCTGAGGTATAACCACCATGCTCACTTATACACGACATTAACATGCTCATGATCCAAACACAGGCAACCAAGCACACACACATCTTTCCTCACAAGGTGACGCACTCTCTTCCCACAGGTCATAGGTATTCGAACCCAGAGCTCTGATACTAAGTTGTCACGCCCCAAACTCTGGGTCACGCAAAAAAGCCACTGAACAATCACAAAAATTGGCCAAACAAGGGATGAAAACCATAAAGCCCAGACGAGACAAAAATCTTTGTAAAACGCACTACCAAGGGTTTATTTGATTTAAAAGAGTAGCCTAAAAGACTACGATTCCAGCCTCATAAGCCGAGCCTTTAGAAAAAAAAACAAAATACACGTTTTGGATAAGAAAACCTTTTAAAAGGAGCATATGCCGTTCTAAAATCTCACTCGAAGCACAAGAGTTTAAACGAAGCATAAACAATTTGAAAACCCCATTTGTAAACCGTTGCACCAACCAACGAAAAACGTAGTATGAAACTCCGAAAAACAACAACCAACCCATGGTTCTCTCGAAAGCATAAAACAAACATACATCGGCCCACGGCCATAAGAAAAGCATATGCATTACAACATGTTATAACCCAACATGAAACATATACAAAAAGGTATAAATTACCTAACAAAGACCAAACAACAGGGTCTCGACAACAGCCACCTCCGAGAACCTTAAGGTCACCCTATAGGACCACGTCTACTTGAAAAAGGTTTTATAACAAAATTTCACACCGTGAGCTGAAGCCCAATAGAAATAGTCTATTAAACTATAAAGCATGTTATGCAATCATAAGCATACAGACTCAACAACAGGAGCCAAAAAGGTTTTCCCGTCCTGAAATTCACAAGTTTTTCATTAGGCAAACATGAGCCTCAAACAGTTTTACTTCAGAAAATCTCACGTTTTTACCCTTAAAACCATGCATATCTACCATGCAGATAACATGCCATAGTTAAAGGAAAACAATAATCAAAAACCTAACTTTTCACCCGGATCACACAATTGGGAACAAAACGTTATTTTTCCACTCGGAACACACAACTGAGAAAAATAAAATGATAACCAGTAATAAAATAGTATGATCCACTCGGGCCACACCGCTGGGGAGAATAAGGTAAAATGAATCCTATGTACCAACTCTGCCACATGCACGGACAAAGGCAACAACTACGGACTCCTGCCCATTACACTTAAACCGCTCAGGGCCTACTAAGTAATGACAAGTTCTATACAGAGTCACAACAACATAGCCACTCACGGGGTAACTGGCTTTTTACGAATTTTCACGATGGATGGAAGAAGCATCCAAACCACGTTTACGGGGACTAACCAGAAGGATCGTAGTGAACCTACTCTGCGCACATTTTGGAACTTTTACTAAGGAGCAATAGAAGCCCAACTCAGTACACCCACTGTCACGGTACATCTATGAAAATTATTAAAAAATCAACCGTAGCTCAACTACAAAAAACCCGTAAAATAGTTATACACCCACATGTATAAAAAGAAATCCAATCCATCAACCATGGAGATCTACTAGCACTACTAGCATGTAAAAATATACTACCATCAAAACGTTTAAAATCCCAAAGGGTTAACTCCAAACCTTCAAAAACATGTTTTTCACAAATTTTCCAAAATAACACTTTTCAAACCTCCTTTTGAAAACTACGGGCATCAACACACCCAAATCATGAAATAAATGAAGAAGGGCGTAAAAACACATTTTTTACCCGAAAACCAAGGTTTAAACATGAAAACAACATTTAAAGCATTTTCAACCAGGTGAAAACACATATAATTACACATAACAACCTTTAACAACAATAAAGTCAAGAATCCTACTTCATTGAGCCAAAAACTTGACGCCTCGAAAATCGAACCTCAATAAAACGAGATTATGTTCGGATGAACGTGAAGCCCCCGGCACCAATAGCAAGGATCTGCTGTCTGTTTGCTGAAAATTGAGCCCCGGGCCCATCAAAATCTAGTGAGAAGGCAGAGGTTTTGGGAGAGAGAAACTAGATTTGGAAATGAAAATATCCCAAAATATCCCAAACATCGAATATTTATAGAGAAAGGAAAAAATCCAAGGTTCAATCGACTGGACCCCCATTCCAGTCAACTGGATGAGGCTACTGGAAAGCCAAAATAAGCCTTGCCGACATAGTCAGTCGATTGACCTCCTAGTTCAGTCGACCGAAGGAACTCACTGTCGACTGGATCCTTCAGTTAGGAAAACTATTTTTCAACGTCAAATAGGTTTTTCAACCTTAAACCAAGCCAAACATGCCTCTTTCGAATCCGAACAAGCGTAAAACTCATACGCATGTTCTACTATGATAAAACAAAACCTCATCTCATCGAGGTCAAAGGTTAACTCAAACTCCGTCAATACTTAAATTATTCCAAAAAAGAAATAGGTCTGCGTCTCATAACTCTCCCCCTCTTAAAGGAATTCCATCCTCAAAATTCAACCCTGAAACTCAAGACAAACATCATCCCGTAACCATCGATAATCTCTGATGCAAACCCAGCGATACTGCACCACAGTAGAAATGCCCCAAGAACTGAAATCCCAAACCTGTCGTCACATGAGGCAACCACGACTTGAAGATTTGGTCTCCACACAAACGGTCCACACGTGCAAGTCTCACTGACCCTACTGTCATCAATGAAACATCCATAAACACTGGATCAAGATCCAACTCGCACCGTCAAATCTTGAAACATAACTCATGCATAACCCAAACCATCCCAGCAACGAACGCATCACATGAGACCAATCCACCATGGTACTTGATCTCAAACACTCTCTACATCCAAACATAGAGACTACCATCCCTTTGTTCTTACTGACACAATGCCCATGCACAAGCCACGACAAAAACACCCGGCTCCAGAGAGAAGCTCACTTAACTCACCTGGAATACCAAAGAATGCATCTTAGCAAACCTTCAAACCTTCATCCTCTATCCGATCTTCCATCACGAACCACAATTCTTACCTTCAAGGAAAACTAGGCGATACACCATTGTCCCGGACAAGGTTCCACACAATCGAAAACCAATTCGGCACCACAGTTACAAGATCACCTAATCTCAACGAGTCACTCGACGAAACACGTCACGCAGACAAAAAATCTCATAAGTATCCAATAACCTATACAAACCCAACCATATCTCTCGTGCGACAGCACGTCACTACACAGCACTATACAACTCAACGTCTTGCTATCTGATCACTGATACCAAGGCTGCTGACCAATCTCATATCGAACATGATCGCTGTCATCAAATAAAGATCAGACATCAACCGTAACCTCATACCTCATAGATCAATTCCTTGAGTCCAGAATAGCAGAATCCTCGAACCCAAGACTTGTCTGACACGTAATCAACTAAGACTTGCCTCTTACACGCAGCAATTTCCTCATTACCAAATTCATCACGACCCTTCCATTCCAATCAAACAATCATGTCGATTCGAACATGCCACATTTACCAAGATTCCTTAATCATCTCATCCTTTATGACTCAGACCTTAGCACTTTCTCGGGACCACCATCTGAACAAACAATAGTTATGCCCAAGTACAACACTTACCACAGTCGATAACCACTCCTCGACTCTAAGAACTCTGAACAGTTCAAAGCACCAAACATGACCGAAATTCAGACTCACAAAAGTCAATCAGAAACTCACCATATGAATATCAGAACCGCATTGTTTCAACAAAATTTCCTCTCTGCCATGATCTAAAAGGACAATCATACACACAACCCAAAATAAGCCACACACAACGGTTAAGAATTTTCTGCTGATCCCTGCACAAAGAGCTCTGTGTATCAACACCAACTTTCTTGTCACAAAAACATGCACAAGCAGTCTGAGTCCACCAACCGACCCTCAGAGGGCACACCACTCAAATGATTTAACCATCTTACAAAACGAGCCACACTAACTAGGTTACCACAACCTATCATGTTTATCACACTCATACGTACTCCTTTACGGTCTTCTACCGTGGGATAATACTAACCCCATCATGCGATTTTTTTTATGGTCCCCCAATTGTAAGAGCAATTGGATCCTAGGTCATACACACGAATACTCAACAATCAAGAAGGCACACATCTATAAAAAAAAAAAAATTCACTCGTCGAAACCACGAAGAAGAAGCAAACCCTAAATTACTCGATCACGACAGTACAAGTCCCTAAGTCACAACTCCAAGGGTCACAACACAGATATCAAATCCATAGAGATTTTTGGTCTCAGTACACAACCACAACCCTGAATCGATCAAAAACTCGGCATCTCCGTCCAACCGAGATGAAATAACTCGCACCAAATAATCGTCCACAAGAAAACTCTCTCTCTGTTCAGAGAGAAGAAAAGGGTCAACAAGAAACCATGACCC
This sequence comes from Heliamphora pulchella, assembly GCA_032270985.1. NCBI lineage: Eukaryota > Viridiplantae > Streptophyta > Magnoliopsida > Ericales > Sarraceniaceae > Heliamphora > Heliamphora pulchella. Next base: position 5,224 of record JAULJZ010154470.1, read on the forward strand.
AATCTCATCGTGCTCCTAGTACTCATCAACACTTGGCCCTCAAACAACCCTATAAACCTTACCTTGAAATCGCATCGACCACAGTCAAACAGCTGCTGTCAACCTCGATCACGATACTCAGATCGTCCGCTACACCAAGCTATTAACTCACAAACCTTATTCACACATGTGAACACCATCAATCCTCATAGCTTGTACAACACAACCCATCAGCTCATCACCAATCATACACGAAGACACACGTAGACATTCCCATCGTGCTAAAACCTCACTCCACAAGGTTGCACTTACTCACCAAATTGCTGTTAGGCGAACCATGACCACATCACGACCTCAAACTCACTGTCAAAACACTCACATGGACAGCATACGACACCAAACAAAAGAAATCCAATCTCTCAAGGAAACCCAATCCTAAGACCTTTCATCTAGAATTACTAATAATTCCCATAACTATGCAGACACCTTTCGCATTTTCACTCTCAAAGCACACATTGATCATAGGCATTGTAACCCACGCTTTCTCGTCTATCGTCCCAGACCAGCCAGAGCACATGGTCCACTACTGAACCTTATTACTCTACTCTTCGTTTTCATGGGCAACAACATACCCACATCTCTAAACCTAAGGTGGAACACAAACAAACCCCGGATATATCACACTCAGAATACATCGTCTCAGCACTAAGCCAACCACATGCACCTAGCACGGTTCTTAAGCACTATCTCCTGATCACTATGATAACGATCAAATCCCGGACCTGCGTTCCCATAGGAATCTCATAGAACCGCTACTCGTCGCCTGTCAGAATCATAATCTGAACCCTTACACATTCCATCACAGTCACGACCCATGCTCTTTCCAGCATCTCTGCAACTCATACCTGTCCCCCTATCCTTGAGCTTACTCACTCAAAACTCAAGTCTCAGACCTCAACAAGGGATACAACATCCAAAGTCATCAGACACAAGTCTGACTACCAACAACCAACCCATGGTTCTCTCGAAAGCATAAAATATGCATACATCGGCCCACGGCCATAAGAAAAGCATATGCATTACAACATGTTATAACCTAACAAGAAATATATACAGAAAGGTATAAACTACCTAACAAAAACCAAACAACAGGGTTTCGACAACAACCACCTCTGGGAACCTCAAGGTCACCCTATAGGACTACGTCTACCTGAAAAAGATTTTATGACAAAATTCCACACCGTGAGCTGAGGTCCAATAGAGCTGTAAAGCAGATTATGCAATTATAAGCATACAGACTCAACCGCAGGAGCCAAAAAGGTTTTCTCACCCTGAAAATCACAAGTTTTTCATCAGGCCAACACGAGCCTCAAATGGTTTTACTTCAGAAAATTCCACGTTTCCACCCTTAAAACTATGCATATCTACCATGCAAATAACATGCCATAGTTAAAGGAAAATAGTAATCAAAAATTAAATTTTTCACTCAGATCACACAACCAGAAACAAAATGTTATGTTTTCACTCAGAACACACAACTGAGGAAAATAAAACGATAAGCAGTAATAAAATAGTATGCTCCATTCGGGCCACACTGTCGAGGAGAATAAGGTAAAATAAATCCTATGTACCGACTTTGCCTCACACACAGACAAAGGCAATAACTATAGACTCCTGCCCATTACTCTAAAATCGCTTAGGGCTTGTTAAGTAATGACAAGTTCTATATGGAGTCACAACAATATAGCCACTCACGGGGCAACCGGCTCTTTACGAATTTTCACAACCGATGGAAGAAGCATTCAAGCCACGTTTACGGGGACTATCCTGAAGGATCGTAGCGAACCTACTCTGCGCATATTTTTGAACTTCCACCAAGGAGCAATAGAAGCTCAATTTAATACACCCACTGTCACGGTACATATATGGAAATCATTTAAAAACCAACCGTATATCAACTACAAAAAACCCGTAAAATAGTTATATATCCACATGTATAAAAAGAGATCCAATCTATCAACCATGGAGATCTACTAGCACTACTAGAATGTAAAAATATATTCCCATCAAAACGTTTAAAAGTTGAGACTCAACCCCAAGGGTTTGCTTCAAACCTCCAAAAACACGTTTTTAACAAATTTCACAAAATACCACATTTCCAAACCTCCTTTTGAAAACTACGGGCATCGACACACCCGAATCATGAAATAAACCAAGAAGGGCGTAAAAATAGACTTTTTACCTAAAAACCAAGGTTTAAACATGAAAACTAAATTTAAAGCATTTTCTACTTGTTGAAAACACATATAATTACACGTAACAACCTTTAACAGCAATAAAGTCTAGAATCCTACCTCATTGAGCCACAAGCTCGATGTCTCAAAAATTAGACCTCAACGAAATGGGATTTTGTTCGGATGAACGTGAAGCCCCTGGCACCAATAACAAGGATCTGCTGTCAGTTTGCTGAAAATTGAACCCTGGGCCCATCAAAATTTAGAAAGAAGGCAGAGGTTTTGGGAGAGAGAAACCAGATCTAAAAATGAAAATATCCCAAAATATCCCACACGTCTGATATTTATAGAGAAAGGAAAAAATCCAAGGTTCAATCGACTTGACCCCCAATCCAGTCTACTGGATGAGGCAACTGGAAAGCCAAAATAAGCCTTGCCGACATAGTCAGTCGACTGACCTCCTGGTTCAGTCGACTGAAGGAACTCATGTCGACCCATTCGATTGGATCCTCTAGTTCAGTCGACTGGATTGCTGGGCAAACTAGTTTTCAACGTCAAACAGGTTTTTTAACCTTAAACCAAGCCAAACATGCCTCTTTCAAACCCGAACAAGCGTAAAACTCATACGCACACGTTATTCTACTATGAAGAAACAAAATATCATCACACCGAGGTCAAAGGTTAACTTAAACTCCGTCAACACTTAAATTATTCCAAAAAAAAAAATAGGTCAGGGTCTCACACCTCAACGGTTGGATTTTTGACATTTATTGCTCCCACCTACCTCCAACGATCATGAATGCACAAGAGCTTATATAAGGAATAACTTCTCCATATTTACTCCATTTGGAGACTTTCAATCACTATTCTATTGCTTGAATCAAACTCAGAATCATCAAGTCCTCATTTATTATTGAATCTCCAGCTCTTGTTCCTCATCTCTCTTTAATTTCTCATTTATTGTAAATCTATTCTGTAAAGAGAGTGAGTGTTCCTCATTAATACTCTTTATTTATTGTATTCAAGAGTGAGTCACCCTTTATCCTTTGAGTAAGTGAGTAAATCTCATCAAAGAAGAGTTCAAGATAGATTAGAAGAAAAGAGAGGATTATTTTCGTAGGATCTTCTTGAAGCTGTGTTAGGCTTTTGAATGTGCTCGTAAATATTTGATTTACTCAAGCAAAATCTTGAAGTTGTAAAGGCTTGAAATGCGCCCGTGAAGCATTCTAGATAGTGGACATACTCAAGAAAAAACTTGAGGAGTGACGTAGACTTAGAAGAAGCCGAATCACTATAAAATCCTTGGTGTTTGATTTTATCTCTTTATCCCTAACCTCGTTAATATTTGTATTACTTTAATTCTTGATTATATTGCTATTTGATTGCTTTATTAAAAGGTTTTCAAAAAAGTTTTTAAAATTGTTATTTGTTTTTTAAAGATCCAATTCAGCCCCCTTCTTGGGTTGCCTAGAACTAACATACTCAATGGCAACGGCGTGGGAAGTCAGCTCCATCCTTATTTCAAATCGTCCATCCTTATTTCAAATCGTCCATCCTTATTTCAAGTTCTTTGATCAGATTACTTATGCACAAAATCCACCTTAAGGACAAGAATGATCGTTTAGCATCAACCCAAAGTCTAAATTACCGAAATAAAAAGGCTAGTGAAGAACCCATGGTGCCTTATCCCCTTTTTCATAATGACCCCATTTTTCATTATAACAACTTCCCAAATCATTGGCAACCATGGACGCCCTAGATTCAAAACCACAGGAACAATGATTTTCATACAACCTAACCCATAATGACAGGTACGAAAGGGACTCTGATAACCCAAGACGCAATGTAAGAATGCTCATGAAGTACAATATGCTTCTCGTGTACAATTGATTAGAGCCAAACATCATGATATGGCATATGGTACAACTCACTAGGGCATAAAGGACAAATATACGAAGCATAACCTACAATTCATGTGATATGGATCTAACCTATCGGCATGGTTTCTAATCATCAAATTGTTAATTTCATACGCCAATCACTCACATAAATCACTTAAAGTACATATGTTCAAGTTCCACAAAGTAACATGTCACTTATACACTTAGCAAAATTTAAGTAAATGTTTAATTGTCAAATTTAAAGTTACAACAGTGTTTTGAGGTACCTAGTCATGGATTTAATTTCTGACTTTTAAACCCCAATTAGATAAAAATATTTATTACAACTTTTATGTTTTATACTAAAATCAAATCCTAGGGTAAAAGGGTTATTTATTTTAATTAAGTGAAAACTATTCAGCACTTTACAGAGAAAAGTGTAGAATTTGGGCCTCTGTTGGTCTCGATTTTGGGGCATCAATTCAAGGGTTATGGGTCTGATTTTTGAGAAGATTTTAGTTTATGGTGTTCCCTAAAAGTTTCATGTTTTGTTCTAGGGCTAGTTGTTTGGAACAAGTTTTTGATTTTGGCCAATTTATAAAATGGGTTCAGTCAGCATAAAAAGGGTCTCCAGAATTGGTTTTCAATAGAGAAGTCACAAGGCCATTGGGGTACCATCCGAGGGTATTTTGAGTTGATGTTTTCTTAGTATTTAGGTTAATATGTTAGCTACATATTTTATGTTTACCACTATCGGATTTGGCTATTAAAAACTTAGGGTTTTGGTCTCACAAAAATGTGTGACAGACAGCTCTGTCAGTCACTGAATCACAATAGTGACTTTGGGAAGGGTTTTGACCAATCCAGACTTCATATTTTTGGCTTTGTTTTGGTGGACAATAAGATAAACATTTCTTCTACAATTTTTATGTTTTTGACCCAAGCTCGGTTCTCACTCTAACTTAGGGTTTTTAGGTCTACAACTCAAAGTGGTCAAAATCTGACACTCTTTCGTAAAATTGGTATATCTAGAGTTCTACCCAACGAAATCACTTCAAACTAAATTTTTATGAAATAAAACTTAAACATCTAGGTTTGGACATAAAAATCACATTTAGATCATTTTTTCACAATTAGTTATGGTGGTTTAAAATTCGTGGAAAAAAGTTAGTATGCCCAGAAAATTAGGTTATCTAGAGTTTTGGTAGCTTAGCTCTTGTTGTGTTTAATTTTAATGTATTTTCTTCACATGCATGTCATATATTCATACAAACCAAAGTTCCAAAACCTATTCAAATCATAAAATTCAAAAATACTCACATGTAAGTACATGCAATACTTGATCATACATGAACAATCCATAATCTACTCCTACGACGTTTTTTTGAGTGAATCCTTGTCTCTTTTTCTTAGGGTTGATTTTAGAGATGGATTGAGGGCTATTTTATGAGAGAATAACAGAAGATATTAGGAGATTTACTTACTTGTTTTGATGCTTAAAAGGTTGAAGAAGGGTGGGACTTGGCTTTATAGCTCACTCCTTGAACCTTCCTAGCTTCTCATTCCTTCTTCCTTTCTTCTTCTCTCCTTCTTCTCTTGAGAACACTTAGAATATTTTTATGGATCTCTCCCTCACTCTCTCAGCCAAAAATGAATAGAGGAGAAGGAGTGTTTGGTGTGTTTTTACAACAAAAATTATAATAGAGAAATAATTATTGCATGTAGCTTTAATTTAAATTTTTCTTAATTCATATTGGTTGCATGGGAGGTGGGCAACATTTGAGACTTACAAAATCAGATTTGTGGTAGCTAGGGTTTCGGTTAGGGCAGGTTTGGGAATGAGAAATCTGATATTGCATTAATTTTGGGACTTAAATTGTATTTTAGTACCATTTTGTGCAAGAAAGTGCATAAAATATTAATTTTATGTATCTTTTTGGTATCTTACCCTACTAAAATCTATTTTATTAATGTGTTTATAATTAATTTAGTCTTTTCATGATTTATCATAATTTTGATAGTAATTAATTAAATAGGTGTAGATTTTTAAGTCAATTTAAGCTAGTTTGACAATAATTAATTGTTTAACTTATTTATTGTGTAGAGACTTTAAATAATGATTTATTTATTTATTTTGACCTATATTATTATATTATTATGTATATTACATGTATAAAAACTATTAGGTTATAATAATGCTTAATTTATATATTTATTTCTTATTTTTAAGCTTGAAAAAGCAAAAAGTAGCTTTTTGTGCACAATTTCCTAGGTAACTGGCCATGCAAGGGTATTTTTGTTATTTTTGTTGTTATTTTGTCTTTTGTTATTTAATTGTATATAAATATCTAATTTTGGGTGTTCATATGTCAAATTTTAAATTTTTAAGACTTTTTGTTGTACTAGGGGCAAAATGGTCATTTTATCCTAATTACGAGAATTTTTTGATTTTTAAATTTTATATTTTATGTTGTTTACTTAATTTAGGCTGTCCCAAGACTTCTCTGAGTGTTTAAGCTTCTCTTCTGAGGATTTGGCCTCTTTAGGGTTTTTAGGTTAAATTAGGATTTTCGGGTTAATTAGGGTTTCTTCTTATTCATACAGCGATCTAAGTTCTCATTGTCTATCCGTCGCTAATACTAGGGTTAGACTGGGGTGTTACAATCTACCCCCTAAAATAAATTTTGTCCTCGAAATTTCATATCGTACCTCAATCTTCGAATAACTGGTGATGACTTGTCCTCATAACTTCTTCCCGTTCCCATGTCAATTCTTCAATCCCGTTGTGCTTCCAAAGAACTCGAACGAGCGGAATGGTTTTGCCTCTAAGAATCTTGTCTCGTTGATCAATAATCATTACCGATTGTTCTTCGAATGTGATATCTTCATCAACATGGAGTTCCCTCAAGTCTAGAATATGGGTAGGATCTGGTTCATACTTCCTCAGCATCGACACATGAAAAATATTATGAACGCTGGCGAGTTGCGGTAGTAGAGACAAACGATATGCCACTTCCCCAACCTTGAACGGCCCAATGTATCTTGGGGCTAGCTTCCCTATTTGGCCGAAGCGTATCACCCCTCTTCGTGGTTGAATCTTCACGAATACATGATCTCCTACTTCAAATCGTAGCGACCTTCGTCGCTGATCTGCATAGCTCTTTTGTCGACTTTGTGTGGTGGCTATTCGTTGTTGAATGAGTCGAATCTTCTCGATAGTCTCTTGTACTAGGTTTAGTCCAAGAAGTGCATTTTCTCTTGCTTCGGTCCAACAAATCGGTGAATGGCATGGTCTTCCGTAGAGGGCTTCATATGGCGACATGCCAATGCTGGATTGATAGCTGTTGTTGTAAGTAAACTCGACCAACGGTAAGTGTTTCTCCCAATGTCCCTTGAAGTCCATGACGCAGGCTCAAAGCATATCTTTCAGTTTCTGAATTGTACGCTCAAATTGCCCGTCAGTCTGTGGGTGGAAGGTTGTGTTGAAGCAAAGCTCCGTTCCTAAGGCAGCTTGTAAACTCTGCCAGAATCGTGAGATGAAACGTGGATCTCGATCTGACATGATAGACAGTAGAATTCCATGAAGACATACGATTTCTTGAATGTACTTCTGGCTTAGGGTTTTCATTTTTTTAGAAGTTCAAACTGGTAGAAAATGTGCTGATTTGATGAGGCGATCTTCGATTACCCAGATAGAGTCATGTCCTGCTGGTGACCTCGGTAGTCCAAAGACAAAGTTCATAGTAACGTGGTCCCACTTCCACTGAGGTATCTCTAGGGGTTGGAGGGTTCCTCCTGGTTTTTGGTGCTTGACTTTCACTTGCTGACAGGTAAGGCATTTGGCTACGAAACTTGCTATATCATTCTTCATACCATCCCACCAATAGTGCTTCTTCAAATCATGATACATCTTTGTCCCTCCAGGGTGAACAGCAAAAAGTGACTGGTGGTGCTCCTTCACGAAAAGTCGTCCTTGGTATGTTAACTGCCCATGTTTGTTGACTATCCATCCTGGCTTTGATTCCTCCACAATCAGGTGCCTTCGAATAAATTCGGACTCCTGGTTTTATTTTTGGGCTTCCACGATCCGCTGACGGAGATTCGTTGTTGCTATTGTTAGGTAAAAACAATTTTCATTCTCCAATTCTGGTAGTTGGAGTTGGAATTCGTTGAGCATCCCCATCATGTTCCATTTTCTTGATGCTATACAAGCCATCGTGCTTCTCGTTTTTCGACTAAGGGTGTCGGCCACCACGTTAGCATTGCCCAGGTGATAGGCCAATGTAAACTGATAGTCCTCTAAATACTCCATCCAGTGGCATTATCTCATATTAAGATCCTTTTGGGTGAAAAGATATTTCAAACTTTTGTGATTAGTAAAAAGCTCGAACCGTTCTCTATATAGATAATGCCTCCACAACTTCAGCGTGAACACCACTGCTGCAAGTTCTAGGTCGTGGGTAGCCTAATTCTGCTTATGAAGTTTTAATTGTCTTGACCCGTAAGCTACCACCTTACTATTTTGCATTAGTACACAGCCTAGACCGTCCTTTTATGCATCACAATACATCGTATACCCAACCACTCGTTTGGGTATTATCAGGATCGGGGCACTGGTCAATCTTTTCTTGAGCTCTTGAAAGGCCGTTTCACACTTATCACTCCACTCAAACTTCACCCCTTTTTGCGTTAATCTGGTCATTGGGCGTGTTAGTTTTGAGAAATCTTGGATAAATCTTCGATAATATCCTACTAGCCCAAGGAAACTGCGAACTTCAAAAATGTTCCGAGGTGGCTTCCATTCCAAAATAGCTTCTACCTTGGCAGGGTCCACAGCTATTCCTTCCTTAGACACTACGTGTCCCAGAAATTTTACTTTGCGTAACCAGAATTCACACTTGCTTGCCTTAGCAATGAGTTACGAATCTCTTAACTTTTGCAAGACAAATATCAGATGCTGTTCATGTTCTTCCTCAGATCGGGAGTATACAAGGATGTCGTCTATGAAGACTACTACAAATTGGTCAAGGTAGGGCTGAAAGAGTTTATTCATCGAACTCATGAAAACTCCTGGGGAATTGGTTGAATCAAAGGGCATGACTACGAATTCGTAATGTCCGTATCGGGTTCTAAAGGCTGTCTTTGGTATATCCTCCTCCTTGACTCGAAGCTGGTGGTATCCGGAGCGAAGGTCGATCTTTGAGAAACAAGATGAACCTCGCAATTGGTCGAAGAGTTCATCGATACAAGGTAGGGGATGTTAATTCTTGATCGTTACCTTGTTCCGCAGATGGTAGTCGATACATAGACATAAGGTTCCATCCTTTTTCTTGGTGAACAATGCTGGCGCTCCCCATGGTGACGTACTGAGGCGAATAAAACATTTTTTGAGTAGTTCTTGAAGCTGGTTCTTTAACTCTTTTAGCTTGGCGGGAGCCATACGGTGGGTTGCGATCGAAATTGGTGCAGTTCCAGACTGAAGCTTTATTGAGAACTCAATCTCATGACGTGGGGGTAATCCAGGTAGTTCTTTTGGGAATACATCTTCGTATTCGCACACGACTCGGGGTAACTTGGGGGTTGACGAGACGCTTGTACTAACATAGACATATCAATCTCCCTACGAAGTTATTCGATTTGCAGTCCTTCACACTACTCGGGGTTAAGGTCTCGCATTGTTCTCCTTGAATTCGTACAGTAGTGCCGTCTTTGGCTTGTGCCTATATCTTTTTTTGTTGACAGTCAATGATAGCACGGTGTCCCTATAGCCAGTCCATTCCAAGGATCACGTCGTAGCCATTGAAATCAATGACTCGTAGGCCATAAGTTATAAGGGTATTGGCTATTCGCATCGTGCAATCTTTACAGATAGTCTACTCGGGTTTGATTTCCTAAGGGTGTGATGACACTTAGGGTTTGTTCTAATGCCTCAGTATCTAAGAGCAAGGACTTCATACAAGCTAGAGATATAAAAGAATAGGATGCTTCGGAATCAAATAGTACTTTCACTAAGGTATTGAATAATACAAACATAGCTTGTATAACTTGGGTGTTCTCCATTTCTTCTTCCTGCAGCGCAAAGATGCGTCCTCCCATCGGTTGATTCCCATTATTGTTCTTGGGATTTCTAGTCTTCAGTCCATTGCCCAAGCCTCCTTGTGGTCTCTGATTCTTGTTGAACGGTGGCCTTCCTCTTCCATTTAGTTGCTGAGTAGCTGGTCTAGTGACCTGGACTTGTTGAGGATACCTAGGTTGCTGGGTTTGGGGTTGCCTCCACTATTAGGGTTGATTACTCAAATTCCTTTGAGTGAAGCGCAGGCACTTATACCTCTTATGTCTTGTTCGGTTGCATTCATAGCATACCATAGATGTCGTAGAAGGGTTCCTTGCTCACCCTTGTCGGTACTCCTGGTGATATAGTTTCTTGGGGATAAACGTTTGGTTGCTCCTCACTAGTCCTCCAGAGTTGGTACTTTCTCTCTTCTGGTTCCATGTCTTCTTTGAGTTTGCTTGATCTGTCTCGGCTAACAAGGCTGTGCGTAGAACCTGGGTATAGGTGGGAAGCCGTATGCAGATCACCCCTGCTCAGATGGATGGCTCCAAGCCCCATTCGATCTTTCGCGCCTTCGATTCTTCATCTGGTATGATGGTTATGGCAAAATGGCTTAATTCCTCGAAATGATTCATATACTGCGTCACGGTCATTGTCCCTTGCTTAAGTTCCAAAAATTCCCAGATTTTCTCTTAACGGAAAGGGATTGGGAAATATTTTTCCAAGAATAGACTCTCTAACTGCTCCCATGTCAGAGTCGCTACTTCCTGGGTGTTGTTAACCATAGTCCACCAATGATCGACTTCTCCTTATAGCAAGTGGGCCGCTAAAGCCACTCGATTGGCCTCATCTTGAACTCCCATTGAGTTAAATAATTTCTTGACTGCTCTCAGCCATTTCTCTGCCTCTCTTGGCTCTACTCCCCCTCGAAATGTCGGGGCTCGTTGCCTTCCTAGTTCTGACAGAAACCAAGCTCGGTCACGTACATGTGGGCGGTTGATGCTAGCAGCTAACTCTCGTAACACCTGTGCTTGTCCCGGTACCTCATCATCTGTAGGCCCATTTGCTTGTCGGTTGTTAGGTCTTCTACCCGCCATTCTAAAAAAAAAGAAAGGGAGTGTTATGATTCTAGGAGTTATTCTAATTCTTAGTTATTTGTTGTATTCTGGGATTTTGTAGAGTTAGGTTGAAGTTTTTGGAACTACTTATAAAGATTTTGACATCAAAGATTTGCATTTCATTTCAACCCATAATCAATACAAGTTTGTCAAAAGTTCACATAGCACACTTACAATCTTCAAGTTGAAGAGAAAAAGTACAAGGCCAATGTGCTAAAATCTAAACGAACAAATGTGGATAAAAGTGGTGGACAATTGCTTCACGCTTCCAGGTCGCCTCAGTGATGTTGTAGTAGCGCCACTGCACCTCGACATGCCAGGCATTAGTTGGCCCCATTTGTACTGTATTGGTTATGGTAGTCGGAGTCTCTCGATATATCTCGGGGTCGTCAAAGTCAATGGCCGGGTCACGCGGGTCGATAATTCCTCTCTCGTCTGTTGGCCTCACTTGCTGCATCCATCTTACAGCCAACATGTCCCCCAATAGCGTCTTGAATCTGGGAGGAAAGTCTAAGCGGTAAAGCTTTCGGCTGCATCTCTCAATCACGCGTAAGGGTCCCATCTAACGCAGAAAAGCCTCTGGTTTCCTCCACATACACGTGTTCCGGATAGATTCTGGCATACACCCGATCCCCCACATAGAAACCCTAGCACTCCGGGCAGCCGTAGTAGATGGCAGTACCCATGGCCTTGTTTTCATCGGACTCGGGCGGAGGTGCCTCAAGCTGTTCGTATGGGAAGGCAATCGCTACTTATTCTTCTTCTTCGTCATCCTCGTCCTCATCGTCGTTGTCACCATTGTCATCGGCATCGGAATTTTGCTCGTTCGATTCTTCATTTGCCTCCATCTCATCACCTTCATCTTCTGGGTTGGCCTGCCATTCCTCTGAAAAAACCCAAGCTAAAGGGACGGCGTCAATAGGTTCTTGCTCCTCCACAGGTATCTCCTTCGGGTCCTCTTTTAGATCTTCTTCGGGATCCGAGTCTTTAGGTTCCGATGTTGCTCATGGTTCCCCAGCCGGCTCTGCGTCTGACGCCATCCTAAGTAGAAAAGATAGAGAAAATCCTATGGTAAAGATTTTAAGTTGTTAAAATTATATGTGATAAATTAATAGTGCAGACTTTCTATAGAATTTCTACGCTACAGGACTCGCAATCTCTCATTTTCCAAGGCTTGAAGGTTCACTAAACCTAGGCTCTGATACCAACTGTGACACCCCGTCCTACGGGCACGTCGGGACATATGTAGCTATAATTAAGGGAGATATTCTAGCTATGCATTCATAATTACATATGATAAATACTACATCATTAAATATTCAGAACTTGTTCAAAATATTTAATGAATACAGTTATCCAAAAAGTTTAACAAAAAATTACAAAATGTTCACGAAGACTGAACAAAAGAGAAAAAAGAGGAGATTCTAAGTCTTCAACCGGCATTGTTGGGGTCGGCTGGCTCTTGCCACTCACCCCGTTCCTTGAAGTCTTCTTCTTCTACGAACACACCTTCTTCAAAATGTTCTTCTTCTTCACCCGTGGCACAAATGCCATGAGCCAAAACTCAGAAGTAAATTTTTTAAACCGTCTAACAAACTCACAACAAAATATCTTACAATACATATCGTATAATACCCAATACAAATTTAAGGCCAAAAGACAGACAATTTAACATTTTCAATAGGGTAAGCATATATAAGAACAATTTTGCAAGTGCGTGATGCAGATGAATGCGATGCAGTTTTTCAACCCGACATATATCCAGAACAATATCATAAATTCCACATCAGAAATTACAGAGTAGACTTAATGGGAACCTAACTGCCAAACCTATTCTTGCCTCATTGCGAAAGGTAAACGCTTGCCTTGGCTTCATGCCTCAGCCGTTTTACTTAATGGCAACGGCGTGGGAAAGCCTGTTCGATCCTTATTTCAAATCATCCATCCTTATTCCAAGTTCTCTGGCCAGATTACTTGCGCACAAAACCCACCTTAAGGACAAGACTGGTCGTTTGGCATCCACCCAAAGTCTAAATTACCTAAATAAAAAGGCTAGTGACAAACCCATGGTGCCTTACCCCCTTTTTCATAATAAACCCCTTTTTCATTATAACAACTTCCCAAATCATTGGCAACCATGGACGCCCTAGATTCAAAACCACATGAAGAATAATTTTCATACAACCCAACCCACAATGATAGGTACGAAAGGAACTCCGATAACCCAAGACACAATGTAAGAATGCTCATGAAGTGCAATATGCTTCTCGTATACAATTGATTAGAGCATAACATCATGATATGGTACAAGGTACAACTCACTAGAGCATAAAGTACAAATATACGAAGCATAACCTACAATTCATGTGATATGGATCCAACCTATCGGCATGGTTTCTAATCATTAAATTGTTAATTTCATACACCAATCACTCACATAAATCACTTAAAGTCCATATGTTCAAGTTCCACAAGGTAACATGCCACTAATACACTTAGTAAAATTTAAGTAAATGTTTAATTGTCAAATTTAAAGTTACAACAGTATTTTGAGGTACTTAGTCATGGATTTAATTTTTGATTTTTAAACACCAATTAGATAAAAATATTTCTTACAACTTTCATGTTTTATACTAAAGTCAAGTCCTAGGGGAAAAGGGTCATTTATTTTAATTAAGTGAAAACCATTCAGCACTTTATAGAGAAAAGTGTAGAATTTGGGCCCCTGTTGGCCTTGATTTTGGGGCATCAACTCAAGGTCTATGGGTCTAATTTTTGGGGAGGTTTTAGTTTAAGGTGTTCCCTACAAGTTTCATGTTTTGAGCTAGGGATAGTTGTTTGGAACAAGTTGGTGATTTTGGCCAATTTATAAAATGGGTTCAGTCAGCATAAAAAGGGTATGCAGAATTGGTTCTTAATCGAGAAGTCACAAGGCCGTCAGGGTACCATCCGAGGGTATTTTGGGCTGAGTTTTGTTCCATATTTAGCTTAATATGTTAGCTACATTTTTCATGTTTACCACTTTTGGATTTGGATATTAAAAACTTAGGGTTTTGATCTCACAAAAATGTTTGACAGAGAGCTCTGTCAGTCACTGAATCACAATAGTGACTTTGGAAAGGGTTTTTACAGACCATGACTTTATATTTTTGGCTTTTTTTTGGTGGACAATAAGATAAACATGTCCTCTACAAGGTTTATGTTTTGACCCAAGCTCGGTTATCACTCTAACTTAGGGTTTTTAGGTTTGCAACTTAGAGTGGTCAAAATTTGATACTCTTTGGTAAAAATGGTATATGTAGAGTTCTACCCAACGAAATCGCTTTAAACTAATTTTTTATGAAAGAAAACTTAAAAATATAGGTCTGAACATAAAAATCACATTTAGATCATTTTTCTACAATTAGTTATGGTGGTTTAAAGTTCGTGGCATGAAGTTAGTATGCCCAAAAAACTAGGTTATTTAGGGTTTTGGTAGCTTAGCTCATGTTGTGTTTAATTTTAATGTATTTTCTTTGCATGCATGTCATATATTCATACTAACCAAAGTTCCAGAACCTATTCAAGCCATAAAACTCAAAAATACTCACATGCAAGTACATGCAATACTTGATCATACATGAACAATCCATAATCTACTCCTACGACGCCTTTTTGAGTGAATATTTGTTTCTTATTCTTATGGTTAATTATAGAGATGGATTGATGGCTATTTTATGAGAGAATGACAGAAGATTTTAGGAGATTTACTTACTTGTTTTCATGCTTAAAAGGTTTTGAAGAAGGGTGGGACTTGGCTTTATACATCACTCCTTGAACCTTCCTTGCTTCTTCCTTTCTTCTTCTCTCCTTCTCTTGAGAACACTTAGAATATTTTTATGGGTCTTTTCCTCGGTCTCTCAGCCGAAAATGCATAGAGGAGAAGGGGTATTTGGTGTGTTTTTATAACAAAAATTATAATGGAGAAATAATTATTGCATGTAGCTTTAATTTAAAATTTTCTTATTTCCTATTGGTTGCATGGAAGGTAGGTGATATTTGAGACTTACAAAATTAGATTTTTGGCAGCTAGGGTTTCGGCTAGGGCAGCTTTGGGGAAGAGAAATCTGATATTGCATTAATTTTGGGACTTAAATTGTATTTTAGTACCATTTTGTGCAAGAAAGTGCATAAAATATTAATTTTATGTATCTTCTTGGTATCTTACCCGACTAAAACTGATTATATTAATGTGTTTATAATTAATTTAGTCTTTCCATGATTTATCGTAATTTTGATAGTAATTAATTAAATAGGTGTTGGTTTTTAAGTCAATTTAAGCTAGTTTGACAAGAATTGACTTTTTGACTTATTTATTGCGTAGAGACTTTAAATAATGATTTGTTTGTGTTTATTGACCTATATTATTATATTATTATGTATATTACTTGTATAAAATGTATTAGATTATAATAATACTTAATTTATACAATTTTTTCTCATTTTTATGCTTAAAAGGGCAAAAAGTAGCTTTTTGTGCACAATTCCCTAGGTAACCGGCTATGCAAGGGTATTTTTGTTGTTATTTTGTCTTTTTTTATTTAATTGTATATAAATATATGACTTTCGGTGTCCATGTGTCAAATTTTAAATTTTTAGGAGTTTTTGCTGTACTAGGGGCAAAATGGTCATTTTACCCTAATTATGAGAATTTTTTTATTTTTAAATTTTACATTTTATGTTATTTACTTAGTTTAGGCTGTCCCAAGACTTCTCTAAGTGTTTAAGCTTCTCTTTTGAGGATTTGACCTCTTTAGGGTTTTTTATGTTAAATTAGGGTTTTCGGGTTAATTAGGGTTTCCTCTTAATCATACGGCGACCTAAGTTCTCATTGTCTAGCCTTTGCTAATACTAGGATTTGGACTGAGGTGTTACATGAGACTTCTCATCCAGAGTAACCCGTAATTTCCACAACTATACAAACATCATCCACACTTTCACTTTTTGAGCATAGAAAAGACTACACGCGTTTTGGATCCACGAATTTCGCCTACAGCCCTATACCACTTCACCATTAACATTTATTATTCAACTTTACCACTCCACATTTCACTCACAGTGGCAAAACTATATAACCACCTCTACACTCCTGGTCCAAAACATAAACACTCTTTAACCCTTCAAGAAGCATCACACTCATGCTACGCCATCTAATCAACTAGGTCAACCACACCATCAACACCCATCACAAGTTTCTCAAATTTTGTGCACTTAGCACTTGCAAGGGAGACACTAAAGCAACCACGTCATCTTGCAAAATATCTGATACTACTCACATCTAAACTTCATCCAGGCACACACCTCTATACTTACTGAACATAGTTCCCGAACACGATCTCCCGACTAAAAGGATAACCATCAAAATCACAAGCCTTTACTCCCGTGAAATTCCCAAGGGATCTATACTCGTCGCACATTAGAACTATAACCAAAACTAACAAACATTCCAACACATCTGTAACTTCATGGTTAACCCATCGAGTACATCTCTTTTTACTACGCACCTGTAACTCAACCCTCGAATCTCAATAAGGAACATGACTTAGCATCATGCTAGAAAAAGGACATAAGAGTTATTAAACAGACTTTCAAAGCCATAAGGCATCACTTATGGCAACCAACAACACCTCACAAGGCAAGGGATACCCCTAAATTCGTTTACGTTTAGCGATTTCAAAACACGTTAGGCCAATAATTATTATGCTTCCATCTACTATGTTCCTGTCCATACCCTGTTTTTGAGTACACGGCTCAAGACATAGCATGGCTCATGACGTACATAATCCTCAACACGCCCAAATCCACATACACAAGAATATTAATCGGGAGGTGTTATCACCATCCCATAACTCAATCATAACAGATGGTCTCCGAAATGCTTCAAACATTCTGTCACACCTAACCACAAGGTCACTAGTAATATAACTCACGTCTTAGTAGGATTATTCCATAAGAAAAGTCCTCTATAACCAATTATCTATGCCTCAATAGCACCTGGACAAAACCATGATAATATAAAAACACAATGGGCAACTAGCTACGGCCAACATCAACTCATGTAGTTACCACGACTTACAAACAAGTTTCACCACGCACAAGGCGATTAACACTCAACTCACGAGTTTATCCCCGTAGCAATCAACGAAAATCGGGTTGCACTACCACAATCCATACCACAACTATGACCATGACCCCGCCCTTACCCCATAGGTATAACTTCTATATAAAGGGCGTTATAAAACTCAACAATATCAAACCCCACTTTACATGTTGTTCCCAAAGGATGTTCGCCTTCATCACTCTAATACTTAACATTCTAAAAACACGTAAACACACTGGTCATTATCAAGTCACATCATGTTAACATACATCCACATTCCGAGGTGAACCATCATGAATGACACACCAATTCGGATAACTAGCTTGGATTTCTCACTAAAATGGACGTCGGTCAAATACCTTTCTAACTCAAACCCCAAACTAGTTGTCTTGATGTGAGAGGTCAAGACACATCATCCCAAAAATTCAACCTCTATACCCATATACCACATAGCATGCAAACATCAAGTCAATCTATAGATTCATGCAATCACACCAGTATATGAATGTCACATATCAATGTAAACTCTCACACAATGAATCAACCATTCCTATGGTTCCTAGGTATTCGAACCTAAAACTCTGATACCAATTTGTCATACCCTGAACTTGTAACAATAAAAGCCCACAATACAAACATTGAAGAAACCCGATTTAAAGAGTTTATAAAAACCAAGGCGTAAGGATCAACAAAAATAACTTCATTTGATTTGAAACTAAACGTTTCGTTTTTCCCTAAAAAGGGAGAAGTAAAAGAGAACATTTTACTTGCAAAAGAAACCTCAAAATAAGCCACTTTATGTTAAAAGGGGATGCCCCAAAGGAACCGATCAAAACCCTTTTTTTTTAAAACAAAATTTTCAAACTACACCATCCAGCGGAGACCGCTCAAGTGGACTCTCCACTGCTTGAGCGGCGAGGCACCCGAGAGCAAATTGCCAAAATTTAAAAAAAAATGAAGTGTTGGAGAAACACCAAAATGTTCTCATATTTTGAACATAGTTTCCATAAGCTAATGACTTGAAATTAAAACATACATTTAACATTGGATTAGCTCCAAACCTTGGAAAATCTTGAAATCAAACATTTGAAACCATAGTATTTCATCCCAAAAACAAAGGATTCAACCTAAATTACGAGCCCATCACCCTCACATGCATACAAGTCCTGGATTCATGGCCTTAAGGCCTTACAAAATAAGTATCTATCGATTTCAAATTCATTCATCCAATGTATCAAAAGAATTACATTTATAACATCGTGTTCCCCAAAAATCTATCCACAAAATATGTAATTCTAATCAAAACATCCCATAAAAAGCCACCACGATCGTTCTCCTCATTCCACAACCTTCTTGCCGCTATCACCTGAAATGTTTTATACAACATGAGCTGAGGGTCGTAGGAAAAAGACTAAAGATGAACAAATACATGATATGCGAGGATGATCATGTGAATGCACAATAAGTTTTTATCTAAGAAACCAAACCTAATTTTTTAACAAAATTGCATTCACATAACCGGATTTTATCGTGCAAATTCAACCTTTATAAGTTCTCGATTCTATCACATACACAAGTATACATACAGATCAAGGTTCACAAGCTGTTCTAGTCTATGCCTGTTATGTTTTGGACGAAACTAATAGACATAGACTAGAATGGTGGTGCTTAAAAATCATAGTCTATGTTTGTTATGTTTTGGGATAGAGATCGCTTCACAAGCCGTTCTCGTTCATCATACAAATCAAGGTTCTCACAGGGGGAAGGAAAGATGGTCCCTATCACACGGCCCTGAACAAAGGCACATTGGAATATATGTTTCTTCTTGTATGTTATCCCGACTGACATGTCCTGAAAAGTTACATTCCTCACTGGAATTTCTTCACTCCCTCGGATGCGAACAGGCACGCGAACTCCTTCACCGTGAACCGAAGTGTAAGTTATATCCTCAAGCACCGAGACAGCCTTAGGGTCAAAACCCTTGTATGGGTGCTCGTTGTAGTCTATCTTAATGTCAATCCCCACCCGGACATTCTCAAATGTCAGATTCTTGTAAGTTATGTGTCGAACATAACCACCTCTTCCAGGGCTGGTCTTGATCCGAACTGCACGTCTTGAGTTCCAAACATAAACGTTCTCTATAGTGACATTTGGGACTCCACCAGACATCTCACTGCCTATTGATATGCTGGCACTATAAAAAATTTAGGCAAAACTAGATCAGAGAGGTCATGGGAAGTCATGAATATGGCAGGATAAAGAGGAATATGTAGTTTGTTGTTGACAACTAGGGTATTATAATGCTTGGAGTTGGAGAGATGATATAAATATGCATCAATCTGCCTGTTAGCAGTCGACTAAACAAGATAAAGCTCACTACTATTTGTCCATTATTTTTACTACTAGTCCACGCTATACTATAAGTAACTGCAAGCATCCTGCATTTGCCATAGGCTCTACTATATGTAACTGTAAGCATCCTACATTTGCCAATTGTTGAATCTTTGATGGATATTAATTGTCTTCAAAAATAGTTGAACCAAAAAAATTACAGAATACAATAAAATATGATGCAGAATGTAAATTTACTAGTAATTGCCCATGCTCAAAATCCTACCAAAGAAAGTAGTAACACATTGCCACAAACTTGGGATCCATTTTTGGTGAGGTCAAATCAACAGCATAGGCACATTAAAAATAGATGCTTAATGGAACAACCAGCTATGGTTTTCGAAAGGCACCAAAGCCTACAAACAGTCAAATGCACTATTAAATTGAAACAAGAATAAGTACAGCCCTTACTTGACCAAAGAACGGACAAGAAGTTTTCGAATGAGAATATTAGTTGAAGGGCGCCCATAAGCAATGCCATACTGATCCCAACCACTATTTATTGCAATGCCATCGTCCCCCACACTTATGTAACAGTCCTCAATTACCATATCTTCACATGAATCTATTTAGACCATAGTAACTATCTAATGAATTAGTACTAAAGAGCAATAAAAATAATAGCGAAATAGCAACATGAGCATGAAACTGACGAAGTACTCAAAGCCACCTCTAACCTGGATTATCATAGGACCACACACATCAGAATGAACTAGCTCCAACGGTTCTTTAGCTCTATAGGTTTTGGCCGAAAATAGCATCTTAGTCGTCTTACCCTCTAAGCAAGATTCACAGACTGGAAGTGTCTCCACTTCCAATGAACTCAAAGGTCCATCTGCTACCAGTCTATTAATCATTTTTAGATTAATATGACCTAAGTGTAAGTGCCAAAGTAACGTTTGATTCATTAAAGAAGAAAACATTCTCTTATATGGTAAATTAGATGTGCTATTCATTTTAGTTAGTTGCAGTGTAAGAGAGATTAGTAATTATATAAAGATCATCCACCAATGTACCAGAACAGATAATTTATTTATTATCCTTAATAACCACAGAGTTATTAAAATAAACAAAATATCCATCTTTAGTCAATCCAGAAACGGAAACTAAGTTCCTTCTAATGGCAGGTACATAAAGATAATATCTCAATATTAAAACACGATCTCTACCAAAACTGAGAGTGACATCTCCTACTGCAACTACTGTTACCTTTGGGTTATTGCCCATATGCAGGTAAATCTCCCCATCTTTGAGTTGTCGCGTTTCCTGGAACCCCTGCAATAAATTGCAGATATGATTAGTAGCTCCCATATCTACACACCAGGTACCGGTAGATAACATCGCTAAACATAATTTTCATAACCAGTGAATAGAAATTATCCTGTTTGTTCTAGCTGCTGAGAAATACTGGACATAGTTTTTTTTAGTATCGGGTCTAGTTGCAGTGAAAACATATGCCTTTCGACTTTTTCACACAAGTCCGCGGTCCACTAACTACCCTGAAAATTGTGTCTCCCTGTTTCTGAACTTTTTTCTTCTTCATGCCTTTCGGCCTCGAGGAAGAACTTTTTTCTAAAACAGACACATTTCTTGTGAGACCCTGACCCGTTTTCTTTTTCGACGTTTTTTGATGTGCGTTACGTGTTTTTGTTGCAGCATGTTTTATATGCTTTTGATACATGTTTGAGGGTAGAGATGCATACGGGGAAGGTTCTGGGAGCTGTGGGGTGTTACGGCCCGAATTTCAAAAATTAAAAAAAAAAATATTTTGGAGGCCTATAAATATCTGGAGTTAGATATTTTCATAAAGATATTTTCTAAAACTTCTCCAACAAGCTTCTTGTTTTCTCTCTGCCTTCTCTCTGAGTTCTCGGGGGCCCGGGGCTCGATTTTCAATGATCCAACAGCAGATCCTTACTTTTGGCACGGTGGGCTATGCAACCATCCAGTTAGATTTCAATTATGGCAAAGCTTAGTTTTGCACGTGGTTCGAGGCGTCGAGTTTTTAACTCACTGAGGTAGGATTCTAGACCCTACTGTTGTATAAGGGTGCTATGGGTAAACGTGTGTGTTTTTAACTATTAGTTTGTTGTAGATCTGGGTTTGTTTTAAAGTTAGGTTTTGCGCTTAAAACCTATTTTTCGACGATTTCATGGATGGAATCGGGTGCTGGGTGTTTCTTTGATGGTCTTGGTGTTAGGCCTAGGCGTGTGGATGTTTGTGGATGTTAGATCGGTATTTGGAGGCTTCGATTTGAGGTATAACAACATCACAACGCCACCTGTCTTGGTGTTAGGCCTAGGCGTGTGGGTGCCGGGTGTTTCTTTGATGGTCATGGTTATATACTTTAAATTCTGGTTTAGGTTTGCATATGTGTATGAAATGAATTAGATAAATCTGTGATCCAGTAGATGTAAATCCTGGTTGATGGTGCACGTGTGCGTGTGTGGGTGTATGAGGTAGGCTGCGAAGCTGGTGTATGAGGTAGGCTGCAAAAGCCGGTGTGTGTGCGATTGGGGCTACAGTAGTCCTTCGATTAAAGTCCGAGAAGATGCATTAGTTAGGGCAGTGGTCCTTCAGTGAAAGTCCTAAAAGATTCAAGGATTGCATGTATTGCATATTGGGACGGATATACTAATTTTCTTAAAAATTATATTCACGGCCTGCGGGAGTCGAAATACAAGAATCGTTTTCAGGGCTCTTGTGAGAGAGTCAAAACATAGTTTTCATCCTCGCTTTCCCGTTGCTTGTGAAAATTATTTTCTGGCTCTAGTGAGTCGTGATCTAAAACTATTTTCAAATTGTTTTATTGGCTTGAAAGAGTGTCGAAAACTGCACCTCGTTTTCTGAGTATGTTTAGCTTATATTGCATGTGTTGTTTAGAATCTGCTGAGCTTTGGCTCACTGTGTGGGATTTTAATTTTCTTCAGGTACCATTCACGCTGGTTGATCAAGAGGTGTAGGAGAGGTGGAAGAGCTGTAGTTTTCTTTTTTTTTTTAGCTTTTTTTACATGTATGCTATAACATATTTTTCGGGCGTTGAAGCCGTGTAATTATTAGGGTTTGTATACTAAAAATCATGTTTTTACTATTTAATTTTCTTTTAATAAAATTAGTTTTCCATTTTATGAGAATCTTTATGAGCAATGTATGCATATTATTTATTTCTGTATAATATTTAATCTGGTGTGTAGAGTACTGCTTGCACACAGATGATCAGATTTTAGGTTCTTGTAGAATATAAGTTTTATAATCATAGTTTAGATGGAAATGGACATACCATCGGTACAACTGTAGCACAGAGTTTTAGTAGGCCTGTCTTGATTACGGGGAACAGATAATAGCGTCATCTATTGTTCTGACTCTCTGTACCAGTACACTTTGTTTGTATTGAACGGGATATTTGGGGTAATTAATTTTGTACTAACAACTAACTATATAAATTAATTCACACCCCAACGTTATTATGAATAGTATTTATCCTCTTTATCCTGAAATAATTATTGATTTGCATATATTTAATATTCGTTGTTTTGATTCATTAGAGGGTGCGGTCTTATATGAGTCTATATTCCCGGTGAGTTGGATAGCGGTATTATTTATATAACAAATATTAATTATTGACGAAATCCACATCCCGAATGATCGGGATTGACGATACCCCCTTAAGGATACTTATAAGTTTTGACCAGGCTAAACCCTGTAGGTGGATTTAATTATCCGGCGATCAAGTTTTGATATTTCTTAAGCAGAAGGGCTTAAGAAATATCAAGAAGCCGATTAAATTAAATTGTCAGTAATTACATTTAATTGGCGGGTATCGAGAATCTTAACGTGGGGAGAAATGGTAAGCATTTAATAAAAAGAGCTCAATGCAAGAAGGTCTTGAGATTATGGGTCAGAGTGCAATTATAGTTCTTTAGTGGTGTGAATTGTAATTTA
>JAULJZ010154481.1:0-28956 GCA_032270985.1 Heliamphora pulchella
GCTATCATGCTTATGTAAGAAAACTCTTAAACACATGCAATCAAGTACACATACATCCTCACAAGGTGATGTACCCTCTTTTTCATAGCTCATAGGTATTCGAACCCAGAGCTCTGATACTAAGTTGTCACGCCCCAAACATCTGGGTCATGTGAAAACCCACTAAAATACCTATTTAAGAAAATAGGTTTTACAGTTCGAAATCAAAGCCAACATTTGAATAAATATCTCCACAGTTCAACTCTCATAAAAACTGTAAATCATGCAATCCCATACATGAATAAGTATATCGCCAAAAAGCGTACAAAATCTACCTTCGGAAACAGGCATCACACGTCGCGGTATATGTACAAAACAGGAGAAACTACGACTAGTCTTCCGTCTCAACGGGCATCTAGGTCATCTCCTCACGTCCACCTGAAAAAGTTTTCAGAAAATCCCACCACGTGAGCCGAAGCTCAATAGAAACAGACTAAAGCTATAAAGCAGGATATGCAATCATATGGTGGGAGCTAGCTCGACCACAAAAGCAACATGATTTTCTCACAAAAACCACTAGTTTTTCATCTGAAAACTATCATTTTCATCCTTGAAACTATGCATATAAACCTGAGAGTTATCATGCTACAGTTAAGGGAAAGCAGTAAAACAACATTCTCCACTCGGGACAACAATCAACCAAGGAGACAAGATAAATGAGATCATATGTACCGACTCTTCCATACCAGACAAGGTAACCGCTATAGACTCCTGTCCATCATCCTAGTCCTAAACCACTAAAGGTCATCTAGATAATGACAAGTTCTATACGGAGTTACGACAATGTAAAACTTAGTTTACGGGACTGCCCCCAAAGGTACTAAGCACCTGATAACCACTTAGTTTACAGGACCACAGCCTGAGGGTACTAAGCACGCAACCACCTCGTTTACGGGGACTAACCCGAAGGCACGTAGGTACCTACACTGCGCACGTTTCTGGACTTTCACCAAGGAGTAATGGAAGCCCACTCATAAATCCATTGTCCCGGTACATCTGTGGATAACATTTCAAAACCAACCCACAAGCAGATATACAACATATGTATATATATGTGATCCAATCCATGAACCATGGAGATCAAGCCAAAACATGTAAACACATATTTCTATCAAAATGTTTTAGAAGTTGAGACTCAACCCCAAAGGTTATCTCCAAACCTTCAACAAGCATGTTTTCCCAAAGGTTTTCATAAACACTCCTTTTCAATCCAACCATTTGAAAATCAACCTCCACAATGCGAGATTCCAGAAATCTATCGCCTTTAAACCCATCCGAGGAAAAGAGGGAAGCCAAAACCCAACCTCTGAATCACCAAAACAACACCACCAGCCCTCACAGGAATTCAGTCGACTGGCCCAAGCCGCTAGTCGACTGAAATAGGTCACTGGAAAAAGGAAACCAAAACAGAAGGAACTTCAATCGACTGACCCCCATGTTCAGTCGACTGAACTCACCGAAAGACGATCCAGTTGACTGAACATAGGGGTCCAGTCGACTGAACCAGCCTAGAAAATGTTTTTGGCTACGGGTTCACTGGTTTTTTTGCTTCTAAACCTCAAATCAAACCTCCAAACTTTTGTATTTTATACCCA
Source organism: Heliamphora pulchella (assembly GCA_032270985.1). Taxonomy (NCBI): domain Eukaryota; kingdom Viridiplantae; phylum Streptophyta; class Magnoliopsida; order Ericales; family Sarraceniaceae; genus Heliamphora; species Heliamphora pulchella. Next base: position 1,635 of record JAULJZ010154481.1, read on the forward strand.
TAAGGATATGTAAGCCCAAGCTTACAAAAAAGCCATAAAAGAAACCATCAAAACACGGTTTCATCCACCCGAACGCCGAAAAACGATTTTAATCCAAAATTGGATCTAAAACACAAATCATCTTTTCATGCGTTTTTACACGGTGAAACAACATAAGATTACATATATATCTCCCATACAATATTAGAATCTGAAATCCTACCTCGTTGGGTCAAAAACCCGACGTCTCGATCGACGTGCAAATTCGAGCTTCGTCGGAATCAAATTCTGACTGGATGAATGCGAAGCCCTCGATGCCGATACTAAGGATCAGCAGATGGTCAGTCAAAAACCAAGCCCCGGGCCCCCGAGAAGTTAGGGAGAAGGCAGAGAGAAATTTAGAGGAAACTTAGGAGTTATGTTTTCAAAATATCTTTTTTGAAAATATCTAAGTTCCGATATTTATAAGCCTCCAAAATATCTTTTTTTTTTGAAATTCGCACGACAACTCCCTACAACCTCGGGAACCGACCCCGCATGCTCAGATAAACTTAAATATGCATCAAAGCGACTAAATCATACACCGAACAAATATATGCAAAACACAATATTTACATATAAGTCTCAAAAAGAGACGGGTCCGGGTCTCACACCATATCTCACTTACATTTTCTTTAATATTTTATCTTTAACTTCCCTTCCACCTTTCATTTTTTATTTGGTTTTTTGTTCTTTCTTATTCACAACATCTTCACTTTAATATTATTTCTCTCTATTTTTCTTTAGCTCTCGCATTCATTCTTTTTCTCTGTCATTCAATTTTGTTCGTCTTACATTTTCTCAAACCATATCTCTAATTCATCGTTCTTATTAAGCTCATTACTCAATCTAATTCAATCATTGACTTTCTTTTATTTCCCTTCTTTTCTTCTCTTGACATAAATTATAATTTCTCTTTGTCCTTCTCTAGTTCTCAATTTCGTTCTCATTTTCTTTTTATTAAATCTTTGAATACCAACGCACGCTTGTCTATAATAAAACCATTATTTTCCTTTTCAATTCATTAGTTCATTATCTACAATTACATTTCATTTCATCAATCCAATACTGAGCAAACATGGGGTGCAGCTTATAGAAACCCCTCCCTATTCCCCCAATAAGCTACGCGAAGCCATTGGGTAATAGATAGCTCTATAACTCACCACTACAATACCCGTTACGGACCTCAGCCGAGGGAACACGGTACCCAAATCCATTTTACGGGGGCTAACCAGAGGGAACATGGTACCCAGCTTGCGCAAGTTTTCGGTCTTTCACCACAGAGCTAGTCAAGCCCAACTTATCACATCCATATCAATCATCCTCGGTTCAATATTTGATTAACCATATTAATATTCACAAAAAGCCGGGAGACCATCTCCCATTCTAATTTCACAATCACATCATCTTATTTACATTCAAAAACCGTTGTTTCACTCCGTTTTCAATTCCATAATATCATATCAATGAACACAATTATTGCATATCTATCTAGTTCATCAACTCCACATTCTTCATCTCAATTTGTATCTTTCCAATCACGTATTAATTACACTATGTATTTTAATTTTCAATTTTAAGCCAACATATTTTTTAGAAACTTTTAATTCAACATTTCTCTATATTTCTTGTAAAATCAAGTCAATTTAATTCGTTTAACTCAAACTAACTGATTAGAAGACTCCATCAACACATTTTCTTTTTATTTCTATTAAACCGTTTTATCCATGTGTTTGAACTCACTCACGCATTATATGAAAATCATAACTCAAAGTTTAATCGACATAAATCATCAAGTTCTCAATTTAAATTAACAATCCCATTTTCATTCATTTTATTACACACCACATATCCCAATATCACCTTTAGAGGTATAGTTTTAGAGTTATACAATGGGTTCCATTAAGCTATAAGTTGAATTCCGATGCGTAATTAAATTATTTTCTTAGATCAACTCAACACATTTACTCACATCAAATAAGAATGTAAACTTTAATTTATAAATAACCATTTTACCATAAATAAGAATTTGTAACTTACTTATTTATTTCCAGTTCAAGAATTTAACCTAAAATATACAATCTAACTAACCGCACTACCCAAGGGTCCTAATTTCAAATAATTAGATTACAACTCATCAATTCAATACCTTAGTCAATTTCAAGTCTAACTTATTTACTTAAGTCCATTCACAATAAAATTCTTATGTTCTCACTACTTTTCACAAGATTGACAAATGTAAAAGTTTAAGTCACCCCCATTAGTCGGGGAATTACCCGTTGTCCCCCATTAATCTATATATTGTTCAAGTGTGTCATATTTAGCACCATGTTCCAACATTTCATTTAATTATTAGAAGACAAATCATGGTCCGTTGAGTCTCAAAATTTAGACCCTTCCACAAGTATTTCAAATATCCACCTTCTAACACATCTTCAAGAGTTTGAAACTTTACTACGATCAACACTTAGGTCATTTCCAAACACTTTCTTAAATACCCAAATTTAATGACCGTACGTTAATCAAACTTCGACACTCCACCAAGTTTCCTAAACTTCACTTTGGATTTGGTCTTCCAATTATCTATCAACCCAACACCAACATCTTTTTACTCAACTCATCAACTAATGATTTCAATTTAAGATTCAACCAAAACTCTTACAATTTACGTTTAAGCCAACAATTTGAACTTAAATTTTCAAATCTTTTAAGTCATCAGGTTTAAGTTACCAATTCCAAGTTCCGTTTACTCTCCTAGAACTTTAACTCAATAAGCTCTAAACTTGTCATTAATCATGAAATGTATCATCTACCCGCACATTACCATGTTATTTGGGTCACATACTTCACCAAGTTAATGCCATTTAAATGCTTTGCCCAATTCGCTTATGACCAAGTCCAATATACAAAGTCTAACTAAACTCTAACAAATTCGAGGTTTAACTTCACATTTATTTGTTTATTTATTTTAAACTTTTCTTGATTTTCTAATTTATAACTTATAAAGTTACCAAACCCTAGTGTTCGCAATCATACCCCTACCCTAACTTGTCTTCTAATCACGATGAATCCAAATTGATTAGCCCTTAAAGTTATAAGGATTTAACTTTAATTACTCAAAAGTCAAAAGTATAAGATTTCTTAAATTAACACTCAAAATGAACACAATTTAATGCAAACCCCTGAGATTAGTCAGAATCCTACCTGGTTGAGCCTCTGGAGCCTCGAAATTCACCTGATTCCACCTCCTAGGGTTTCGGCCACCTTGGTGTTTTTGCTACTTAATAGCCCAACTCGATTATCCTTGATTGTTAACTATTAGTTCTCCCTTTTTGCCTCCAATTTGATGTCTCATTTCCCAAATCTCAAAGAAAATTGAAGCTTCAGTTTAGGTCTGTGAGGGTAGAAGAACAACAGAGGAAAGAAGAAAAAGAGGTGGCGCCGGTGGCAAGGGTTTTTGGGTACTGGATTTCCTTTGTAGCTTTTTAACTTCTTTTCACCAGACGACTCTAAATGATCATCTAACCATCATCTCCACGAGCGAGCAAGGAGAATAAGATTATGAGGAAAGAGGGGTCTATTGCAGCTGAACAGAAAAAGGGGGTTTGCTTCCTTGCGCTTTCTAATTGTTCCTGGTTGAGAGGTTTAACTCACACCCAAATTCAGAATTTCATCAAACTTCAAAACCCTTGGTGATTCGGCCATCACAAAAAAATCGAGTTCCTGTCGACTTATTGCGAAGCTATCTTCAAAGCACTCTTGAATCTCGATCAGTTGTTAAAAATCTTAAGTGGAAGACATTCTATCTGTGGGGAAGGATCGTGTTTGGGAGCTCGAAGGCTCTGCAACGAAGGAAGAAAATTAGCACCGAGGAAGAAGAGAAGAGCACCAAGGAAGAGGAGAAGGAAGGCATCGGTGCAACAAGAAAAAAAGAAAATAGAAGGACGATGAAGAAGACACACGATCTCGGAAATTTGGGACCTTTGGGCTTTTAAATTTTTTGTCTTCTAGAATAATCTTTCTAGAATGGTCTTTCTAAAACAAACACGTATTTAATTAAACATGTATTTAAATATTATTACTCCCACAATATATTATCCTCAAATTTTTAAATTTAAATAATTATAATTAAGTTTTTCTTTTTCATTTTTTTGGCATTTTAGAATTCATTACAGATAAATACTCCAGTGTTCCAAGACACCCCGATTGCACATAATATATCATAACATTGTCAAAAGTCATTTCTAAAAATTTTAATTATATTAGAGTAACTAATAAATGTTAATAAACTCGTACCAGGCCGCTACACCACAGATCGCGGTAAGATTTTAATAGTTTTAAATGGTTTTTTTCGATGAGTTTTTTTTGCAATATTTATGTATAAAAAATAAGTTAAAAACAGCAAGGAAAAATCACCAAAACAGCCCGGTTCTGGTAGCTTTGCCGGTGGTGGTTCGGTGGTAGTTTTTATGATTTTTTGGGTAATTTTTTAGACTATTTTTTGTGAAGTTTTTTAAATAAAATAGAATTAAAACATACCTCAAAATACTATCAAAAACAAGAAAAAAAAACTGGGCCAAATAGTGCATTAAAAAAGAAAAAAATAGCAGCTATTTTTTCTGGCGGCGGCGGTGCTATAGCACAGCTTCCAGGCAGTTTTCCTATAGTTTTCTAGGCTGTTTTTGAGAAGATTTTTTGATAGAAATATTCTACTTTTCAAGAGGTTTCCAACGATATAAAATACATCAAAAACGTTGTTCAGATGAGGTCGAAACGACCTTGAAAAGTTGGCGGTTAAAGGCGGCGACAGTAGCTTTAGGCAGTGTTTTTGGCAATTTTTTGAGCTGTTTTTGAGCATCTTTTTTATAGAAAAATATTACTTTTTGAGAGCTTTCTTTTGATATAAAGTACTTTGAAAATCGAGTTCGAATAAAGGTCGAAAAAGTCCTAAGAAGTCGACTACGTATTGTTGCGGACAGCAGCATTTTTTGAGGTTCGGATAGTTTTTTCTGCCGTTTTTTGGGCAGGTTTCTAGCAAATTTTTTGATAGAAAAATCTCATATTTTGAGTGTTTTCCAATGGTATAAAACTCATCAAAAATCGAGCCTAGATGTGGCGGCTGGAGCTGCCTGAAGGTGGCGGCAAGGTGGTGTCGGTGGTGACTGGTGGTTGCCAGTGACTTTCTCTCCCTCTGGACTGATTTTGATGTATATTCTGACATATACGAGACTGATATGATATATATTGATATATCAGATAGTATCAAGGAGCCTTGATACAATCAGGACACTGAATCAAAGGCGAACAGGGATTGCAACAGCTGATTCTCTTAGAGAGACTGAAACACCTCAGTATTTTACTTAGATCATAAAACTGGAATATATGCATATTGTGTTTATATATATATGAACTGCATGGATGATTGCGTATCAGTTTTATTTATCATGTTAATTTAATTAATTCAAAAATTCAATTTTAATTAAAATATTTTGTAATAAAAAATAAAATTAAGTTTTTTTAAATTAATTAATTTTAATTAAATAAAAAAACTTTAGATATTTTATTTTTTACAAAATATCACGTTTAAGATGATTTTTTTTAAAAATCGGATATCTTGGAATAACGTGGGAATTAATTTCGGATTTTGAATTAATTAAATAGAAAAATATTTAATCAAAATAAATTATTATTTTTTAAAAAATATGGAACAAAAAATAAAATAAATAAATTCCTTTAATCACTACCTTACTTAAAAACGTAGAGGAAAAATTATGTATTTATTAAATTTTATTTGTTACGTATTTAAACACGAAAAGATGGTTTGATAAACTGTAATACTTGGAATCGTGTACATGGAAAGATGTTTAATTCTTTTAGATCGTGTGTTTTTTAAAATTAATAAATTTATTTTAATTAAACGGATTTTTATAACCCTAAAAAATATTTTAAAAATTTAAGTGAGAGAGGAAATTTATTCACAGATAAATGCCACGGTGTCCATCACCAGTTTATAGGCAATGCAATTAAACCCTACGTGTCGGCAGTAAGGCCTTCCTCTCCAATGAACAGATTAATTGCGATATTGCCAGTATAAACCTCTTTTAGGAATAATTCTGGATATTTGTTAGTGTGAATCACTTCTCCATCTGAAGGGTTCATTGTGAAGCGATTAATTCAGGATTAGGTGATGGTTAACACTTAGCTGTATATAATAGTATACTATTTATCTGAGTCACTGCTATTATATACTGGACTAAAACTATGTCAGCTATTTAATTTTACTTGGTAGGGTCAGTTGTCTAGATAGTAAAATTAAGAGGAATTGGCATGTCTGGTCTTATGAAGGATAGTAGACGTCCTCCCATCGAGGGAAGCTATTCTCAAGTTGCCAGGCTACTGGAAAATTAATTCTAAAATGGTAAGGGAGCCAAATTAAAATAAATTCAAAATTTTTCTCATCATAAATAATTTATTTTTTAATTATGTGATTGTCAGGATTAAAATGGCTTTCAACTCACTCGCTTTAATACTCAAAGAAAATAAACTAACGAGATTGAATTTTGTTGACTAGAAATGCTATAATTATTTTTGCCTCAGGAACCCCAATGGTCAAATTGATCCTAGAGGCCTATTCTCATAGGGCCTGACCAGTCATATGTCTAATGTCTGCTTGTCATTATCGTCTCCCTATTTTTCTCAAAGTTAGGTGCACTTTAACATGTCCCACATCAAGTTTGAACCTTTGAATCATGTGTTTTGAAGCCTATAAATAGGTTCTCTCCATATCCTTCTCAAATCGTTCAAAAACGATCTTATGTTCAAGTTCATAACTTAAGTTCACCTACCCCTGAGTAGGAGAGGACAATTGTGTTCTCAAAAATCATAACTTATTTTTGAGTTTGGGACTTCTAACCCCTTCCAAATCAGAAGAGCTTATACTTTAGGGTTGTAGCCCCTTTTTAGTATTCTTTTGGGTGCTCTAGTGCAAAGAAGTTCGAAGAAAAGAGTCGTTCGAGTTTGAGTTCATAGTTATGAGGGCACGCCATTGGGCTAACTGGTGGTCTACGAGTCAAGGTAAGTGTTTTGTATTGTTTTGCTTCATTTTAATTAATTCTAAATATTATAAGTATGCTTAAGATTGATGTTTAGGCATTTCATAAATGTTTTCGATTTTTGCGCATGACCCATTTGATAAGCATGTTTTAAGTTTTGTAGCTAAAAACCCGTTTGTCACTTAAAACAACGAAGCTTCCATGTTACTTTAAGGAAGGAAAACTATCGTTTTTCAAATAACTTGAATTTGCACACGAGCATCCATTTGGCTAAACCTTAGGTTAGAAACTTGATTTGTTTCTGGGTTAATAGTAGGGATGTAGACAAGGATAGAAGCCCAGGTATTGTAGTTGATCATTTGAAATAGTGCTGGTAATGAATGATTACAAATCTATAGGATTTTGTCGTAAGTTGGAGTGTTGTTTTTATTTTTGCATGCATGAGACAGCGATATGGCCATAATCCCTTATAATTTTCTTTAAAATGTATATTTTTTAAAAGAGGTGTCTATCTAGTCATTTTGCTTGTCATTCATGCATGAGTTAGGTTTATAGAATTAATTTTGTAAACTAGTGGTGATGATTACAGGCTAACTATGAGGTTTAGTTGAATAAGTGCCTAATTCCTTCACATTCGATACCTTAGCCCTTGAGCCCATTTTGTGTTGATGAAAAGACTAAGCCTAATCCAAAGAGTCAGTGCATAGGTTCTTGGACCTTAAAACTAAACGGCGACTCAAACTTTGGTTTGGATTTTTATTTTGTGGCTTAATGACTGCATCTTGGAATTAACAAATGTTGTTCGGTTATAAATGGATTGTCTATTTGTAATGTTATGATTTGAGTAGCTATGTTAGCCGTAAGAGCTTCCCCTTGTATCGAACTTGCTGCAAGACTTGTGTACCTACAGCTGCTAACTCTATTAGGGACTACTTAAAAGGGTTAGACTCCAAAACACCAATGGTTCATACTTTAAAGTCTATTAATATTTTCCTGCATTTTAAGAGACTAGGCTTACTGACCTTGAGGCCTCCCTAGTTATTTCTGAGGAGCAACAGCTTAGAAGTGGCCATCTTTCAAGCCACGCAACTGTAATGTCTATCAAAAGGGTATAGGAATACGAAATCAAAACAAGTATGCACTTTTGTATACTATAGAATAAATAGCGTATACTGAAACCTTAGTCTGGGGGATGACTAAACAAGACTACGCAACCTATTAATGCATATAGATTAACTATAGAACTCTCCATATATATTAAGACACGAACCTTGTTTATGTTAGGGTTGGTATACTGAAAATCATATTTTTAATATTTTATTTTATTTTAATAAAATTAATTTTCCATTTTATGAGAATCTTAACGAGTAATGTATATATATAATTTCTTTAATGATATGCATGGATGTCCAATATTCTGTACAGTATTTAATTTGGTGTGTAGAGTACGGCTTACACACAGAAAATTAAATTTTAGGTTATTGTAGAATACAAGTTATATGTTCACAGTTTAAATCAAAATGAACATACTATCAGTACGACTGTAGCACAGAGTTTTAGTAGTCCTGTCATAGTTACGAGAAACAGATAATATTTTCGTCTATTGTTCCGACTCTCTGTGCTAATACACTTTGTGTGTATTGAACGTGACATTTGGGTAATTAGTTTTATACTGACTATATAAATTAATTCACACCTCAAGGTTATTATGAATAGTGCTTATACTCTTAATCTTGAAATAATTATTAATTTGCGTATATTTAATATTCGTTGTTTTGATTCATTAGAGAGTGCGATCTTATATGGGTCTATATTTTCGGTGAGTTGGATAACGGTATTATTTATATGGTGAATATTAATTATTGACGAAATTCACGTCCCGAATGATCGAAATTAATGGTACCCTCTTAAAAATCTTAAAAATTTTGACCGGGTTAAACCTTGCAGGTGGATTAAATTATCCAGCGATCAAATAAGTTAAGCAAAATGATTTAAGAAATTTTAAGATGCCGATTAAATTTAATTGGCGGGTATTGAGAATCTTAACGTGGGAAGAAATATTAAGCATTTAATAAAAGGAGCTCAATGCAAGAAGGTCTTGAGATTATGGGTTAGAGTGTAATTATAGTGTTTTAGTAGTGTGAATTGTAATTCAATATTTTATGAAAATTGTAGAAATCGCTGCAAGGTTTTCATAATTACAGATATCGTTATGAGGTTTGCTTAATTGTGAAAATCATTGATGGATGTTTGTGTTCGACTGGAAGTCTTACTCATAATTACTCTGCAGTTCCCTACTGTAGCCCTATAAATATCTGAGTAGGCTGAACCAGTTTCATAACTTGTCTTCAAGACTAAAGCTATCTAGGTTTTGCCAGTACGAGTTCTCGGAGGATTATAACCCACACTATATCCGGGAATCACATAAGTGAATACAGTAGAAGGTTTGACAAGTGCTTCAACTCGGAATCAAAAACGTAGTTGAAGATTTGACCGATAAAAGGTAATCTTCTAAATTAATTTCAGTTACACGGGTTTTATTTTTGATCGTTCGACGTTAAAATTTTTATTTGGAGCTCGTTTCGGCATTTGCCCGTCTAGTTAATTTTTAACCAAAAATTATTTGTAAAAATAATGATCTTGGCAGTTTTTGTCACGCCCCTAACTCCGGGCCACGCGGAACACCCTTAAACAACCAAACATACACCTAACCCGAGAATATACTCTCAAAGAAAACCACACATGCATTGTATAAATAAACGACAAACGGCATATATTACAAGGCTCCAACGCCGAGAAAACATGTTACAACATATATGTAACAAAACTAGCAAAAAGGAAGACTACACTCTTCCACCTCTTCCGGCACCTCCAGATCAACCAGCGTGACTAGTACCTGAAGACAAATAAATCCCATACTGTGAGCCAAGGCTCAGCAGAAACTAGACAAGCATGAAATATAAACAAAATATGCTAGGAAATCGAAGTGCAGGTTTGGACACTCTTCCAAGTCTTGAAAACAGTTTTCACATGCAATGGGAAAGCGAGGATACAAACCATGTTTTGGACTCACTCACAAGAGCCTTGAAAATAGTTGGAAAACAGTTTTTTTTTAAGATTACGATTCACACGACTCTTAAAAATAATTTGAAAACTGGTCTATCCGTCCCATAATGCAATTCATGCAATCCATGATACATGCAACCGACCCTCACACGCCGCAACCACAGTCTTAACACTGAGATAAAGACCCGTACATAAACATACATTCCCGGGATAAAATCATATAGTATGAGGTAAAACCATAGACCAAACCACGGGGTAAAATCGTACACCACGGGATAAAATCGTAAACCAGACCACGTGATAAAACCGCGTACTTTACCGTAAGCCACGGGATGGAACCGCCGACCACAGATTATACCACGGGATAAAACCGCATAGCACGGGATAACACCGCATATTACAGGATAATACTAAAATTACGGGATAACACCAAACACATACAATAGGATAATACTGAAACTACGGGATAACACCGAGCATATCACATGCATTTACAAACCGAAGCCCTAATCTATTCAAGACCATGGAAGGCCACTTATCCGACTATCATGTACCAAATAAAACTATCTACAGTTCTATAAGCAAAAGCGCGTATAAACATGACGTTCCACATGAAGACGCCACATAATTCGGTAAAACATCACATGCCGCATACCGACATCTGTTTAACCGAACAACCCGTCCACAAATCGGGACCTATCCACTCACCGGGACAACCAACACCTAATCTGGAGACAACACCTTAACCTCGCACAAGACGATTCTCACCAGAACCCCACCTTTAACCAAACAATGAATCCACACGTCGCGCACATAACCAGCACTCACACAACCGTGCCAAAAATCCTAAACTAAGCATGCACGTCACACCCGACGACGGAATCACATAAACACCTGGGGCCACCACACGACCCCCGAAACCACAACGCCATTAACCAAACCCCAAAGAGAATCCACATGTATTTGAATTGATTAATTCCTATAAATCAATCAATTGAATACCATTGGATGCCAATCGGAAACCAAAACCCATCCACAGAACCACCAAAACACACCCCAGCACTTCAGTCGACCGAACCAAGGCCCAGTCGACCGAATACCACACTAGAAAACCAAAAACGCCTCAACACACGATTTAGTCGATCGAACCCCATGGTTCAGTCGATCGAACCCCAAAACCAAGATCCAGTCGACTGAACCTATGAGTTTAGTCGACCAAACTCACCCAGAAACCATTTTTAAGCTACGGGTTTTTCCCTTCACACCTCGAATCGAAGACTCCAAACTCCAAATCAACACCCGCAAACATCCACAGGCCTAGGCCTAACACCAAGACCTCAAAAGAAACTCCCGACATCCGATTTCATCCATGAAATCGACGAAAAATAGGTTTTTAACCTACCCAAAAACCCAACTTTACAGAAAATCAGATCTATAACAATATGACGGGTAAAAAGACACCCGATTACCCACAGCACCCTTATAACACATACAGGTCTAGAATCCTACCTCGGTGAGTTCAAAATTTGATGCCTCAAACCACGTGTAAAATCGAGCTTCACTGAAATCAAATTCTGACCGGATGGTTGCGTAGCCCACGGCGCCAAAAGCAAGGATCTGCTGTTGGATCGTTGAAAATTGAGCGCTGGGTCCCCGAGACCTTAGAGAGAAGGCAGAGAGAAAATAGGAAGCTTGTTGGAGAAGTTTTGAAAAATATCTTTATGAAAATATCTAACTCCAGATATTTATAGGCCTCCAAAATATCATTTTTTTTAAATTTTTGAAATTTGCACCACAACGGCCCACGGCCCCGGGAACCTACCCCGCATGCATATCTAAGACCGATCATGCATCAAAAGTAATAAAAACATGCTCAAACAAAAACACGTAACGCGTGTCTGAAAACGCCGAAAAAGAAAATGGGTCAGGGTCTCACAACTCTACCCCCCTTAAAGGAATTTTGCCCCCAAAATTCAACACATAGCCAAAACAACAAACTGTCGATCGCAACCGACACATGTACACGAGATGGCCAGCTAAACCATTCCAAGGATATAGTCAAACAAGGTCAAGCATCCTAGACAATGGCCAACTATCTCAAAGACTCGGGATCTACAACCCACCCCGACCTCACATCATCATCAACCGCTGCCTTAACACAGCACATCACTCGCTGATCCAACACCAACTCCTAAATAGATGCAACAAAGAAACTGGCCCGATGCCTGCAACCCATAAAGTACCTCAGTGTAGTGGAGAGAGATCTGCATCTGCATCATCACGCGCTGCCGGTGCCCTCAAAGAACCAAGAGCTATGAGTGAATACACTAGGGCAACACCGCTCTATCCTGTCTGCCACCTGGCACGGTCGGCTGTCGTACTGACTGAACGGAAGCACCCCCACCTGTCGTCGCTCGGGAAGTCTAAACTGCTTGATGCTGCTGTCGGTCCCAGACATACGAACCTTATGGCGTACCAGCCATGCTCGGTGCATCCTCCCTCTAGGACAAGTCCTGCGGATGTGTCTAGTCTGACCACATCTATAACAAACATGCAACTCCATCCCCTGCGACTGATCTTATATGGAACTCTGAGCCTACCTCAACTGTGGGTCCCGAGACTGCCTCGGCTGCGGGCAATCTGGTATATGATGCTCCGGCTGTCCACATCGAAAACATCTGACCTCCCTCTGCTCTGGCCTCCCTGACGAACCCACTGATAGCGATGGTGCAGAGAACTGCTGTGATCCAGATGGATGAAAATTGGGACCAGAGGACCTCTGCCTCTTGCTGGAACACCCAGCTGTCTGCGCCTCTACTCCACTCTCTGGTATCCTGTCCTCCCTAGAAGCTCGGATCTCAATCATGGTGTTCTCCACCCTCACTGCTGCCTCTACCAGCTCCGTGAACACACGAATCCCCATCGCTACCACACGCTCTCTGATCGCCGATCTCAGACCCCGCTCAAACCTCATAGAACGCTCTCTGGACTCATACTGCATGACGTCCATCGCCCTTGGGTAAGAGTGCAAAACTCCTCCCTATACAAATCTCTCCTCGAAGCTGGGAAATATTTCTCTAGAAACACTCCCATAAAAGCTGCCCAAGTAACTCCTGCAGTAGTCCTTGCATTTTTCCACCAAGCGTGAGCAGCAGCCCTCAGCTGAAAGGTGCAAAAGAAACTCGCAACTCATCCTCCACAATCTGCAGTGTGTCAAGGATCCGTGTTACCAACTCCAGTCACTCCGTCGCTATAATAGGATCAGGATCTCTGGTAAAGGTAGGCAGATCCATGCGCCTAAACTCCCGCATCGCTACAGTAGCCCTCGCCTCAAGCACCCTCTCCCTAGCAGCCTCACCTCTAGAGGTCTTAACCAGTTGGCCGATGGAACCCACCAGCGCACGCAACAACCCTACCATGTCAACAGGTCCTTAGGGATCATATGCATCCCCAGCATCAGGGATAGGAACATCCCCTTGGCCAACAGAACGGCCACAGCCTTGACCACAGCCTCGCCCTTGTCTCGCTGACATCACGTCTATATGAAAGAAAACAACATATAAGATGCAACACATAGCATGAACATAAACGCTTAACCACATAAGCATGCTAACACATAACTATATAGGTTCATGCTTGACAACCACACATACCGAGGAGAACCAACAAGAATGACATGTCAATCTGGATAACCTGCTCAGACTCCCTACTAGAAATCATGTCAGCTAAACGCGTTTCTAACTTGGCTCCCAAGTTTGTTAATACAAACGCCCAAAGGCAGGACTATCACTCCTAAGATTCAGCCCCCAAGCTCACATATACACATCATTCACGTATGACCCGCATGCTATCACGTCCATGTTATCAAAACATCTAAACACATGTAGTCGAACACACGCAATCAACCTCACACGGTGATGCAACCTCTTCCCATAACTCTTAGATATTCAAACCTAGAGCTCTGATACCAAGTTGTCACTCCCCTAACTCTGGGCCACGCGAAACACCCTTAAACAACCAAGCATACACCCAACCCAAGAATACACTCTCAAAGAAAACCACACATGCATTGTATATATAAACACCAAACAACATACATTACAAGGCTCCAACGCCGAGAAAACATGTTACAACATATATGTAACAAAACTAGTAAAAAGGAAAACTACACTCTTCCACCTCTTTTGGGACCTCCAGATCAACCAGCGTGACCGGTACCTAAAGAAAAAAAATCCCACACAGTGAGCCAAGGCTCAGCAGAAACTAGACAAGCATGCAATTTAAACAAAACATGCTAGGAAATCGAAGTGCAATTATAGACTCTCTTTCAAGTCTTGAAAACAGTTTTCACATGCAACGAAAAAACGAGAATACAAACCATGTTTTGCACTCACTCACAGGAGCCTTGAAAATAGTTGGAAAACATTTTTTTTAGATCGCAATTCACACGACTCTTAAAAATAATTTGAAAACTGGTCTATCCATCCCATAATGCAATTCATGCAATCCATGATACATGCAACCGGCCCTCACACGCTGCAACCATAGTCCTAACACTGAGATAAAGACCCGTACATAAACATACATTCCCGGAATAAAACCGTATACTATGGGGTAAAACCATAGACCAAACCATGGGGTAAAATTGTACACCGCGGGATAAGATTGCACACCATGGGAAAAACCCGTAAACTATACCACGGGATAAAACTGCATACTTTATCATAAGCCACAGGATGGAACCGCCGACCACGGATTATACCACGGGATAACACCACATATTATAGGATAATACTAAAATTACGGGATAACACCGAACACATACAACAGGATAATACTGAAACTACGGGATAACACCAAGCATATCACATGCATTTACTAACCGAAGCCATAATGGCTTCAGGACCATAGATGGCCACATATCCGACTATCATGTACCAAATAAAACTATCCACAGTTCTATAAGCAAAAGCACATATAAACACGACGTTCTACATAAAGACGCCACATAATCCGGTAAGACATCACATGCCACACACTGACATTCGTTTACCCGAACAACACGTCCATAAACCAGGACCCGTTCACCCACCGGGACAACCAACACCTAATCCGAAGATCAACGCCTAAACCTCACACAGGACGATTCTCACCAGAACCCCACCTTTAACCAAACCACGAATCCACACGTCGCGCACATAACCAGCACTCACACAACCGTGCCATAAACCCTAAACCAACCATGCACGTCACACCCGAGGACAGCATCACATAAACACCCGGGGCCACCACACGACCCCAGAATCCACAACGCCGTTAACCAAACCCCAAAAGAAATCCACATGTATTTGAATTGATTAATTCCCATAAATCAATCAATTGAATACACAGGACGCCAATCGAAAACTAAAACCTAACCACAAAACCACCAAAACACACCCCAGCACTTCAGTCGACCGAACCAAGCCTCCAGTCGACCGAAGACCACACTGGAAAACCAAAAATGCCTCAACGCATGGTTAAATCAACCGAACCCCAAGGTTCAGTCGACCGAACCCCAAAACCAAGATCCCGTCGACTGAACCTATGAGTTCAGTCGACCGAACTCACCCAGAAACTGTTTTTAAGCTACAGGTTCAGCCTTCCAAACCTCGAATCGAAGTCTCCAAACTCCAAATCAACACCCGTGAACATCCACATACCTAGGCCTAACACCAAGACCTCAAAAGAAACTCCTGACATCCGATTCCATCCACGAAATCGACAAAAAATAGGTTTTTACCCCAAAAACCTAACTATACAGAAAATCTGTTCTATAACTATCTGACCGGTAAAAAGACTCCCGATTACCCACAGCACCCTTATAACACATACAGGTCTAGAATCCTACCTCGGTGAGTTCAAAATGGGATGCCTCGAACCACGTGCAAAATCGAGCTTCGCCGAAATCAAATTCTGACCGGATGGCTGCATAGCCCACGAGCCAAAAGCAAGGATCCGCTATTAGATCGTTAAAAACCAAGCCTCGGGCCCCCGGGAACTTAGAGAGATGGTAGAGAGAAAATAGGAAGCTTGTTGGAGATGTTTTGAAAAATATTTTTATGAAAATATCTTACTCCAGATATTTATAGGTCTCCAAAATATTTTTTTTTTAATTTTTGAAATTCGCACCACAATGGCCCACAGCCCCGAGAATCTACCTCACATGCATATCTAAGACCGATCATGCATCAAAAGCAATAAAAACATGCTCAAACGAAAACACATAACGCACGTCTGAAAATGCCGAAAAAGAAAACGGGTCAGGGTCTCACAGTTTTGCCTCCAACAATTGGTATTAGAGCCGTTTTATTTTTTGTTTACGTTTTATTGGGGTCAGGTAGTTTTAGAACTGTGCTAACTTTGTTTTGCAGGCATTCTAATCCCGATTTTATGATCTTCATGTTATTATTCATGTTTGATTGAATGGGTTTGTATGATGATTATTTTTTTTAAAATCACGAATGTTGACTGTGATAGATCGAATGTGAGCCTTTGGGACATAGGATTGATGTAATAGCTAGTTTTATGTTCTTAATTATCTGTTTAGATTATTTAAGAATATGTTGAATATATCTAAGAACACGAAGAAGGGCGGCGGCACCAGCGGTGGTTTCAGATTTTTACGAGTCACGGATCGCGGTAAGCTTTTAATCAATTTTTTAAAAAATTTCTGCTGAGTTTTATGCAGTATTTATGCATTAAAAATAGCAGTAAAAATAAGTTAGAAACAGCAAAAAAAATTAGCAAAGTAACACCACCACCGGCGGCTTTGCTGGCGGCGGTTCAGCGGCGAGTTTGATGATTTTTTGGGCCTTTTTTGGGACTTTTTTTGATAATTTTTTAGGAATAAATTAGTAGTAAATATACCTTAAATTACTGTAAAAAACCATAAAAACTGGGCCAAATAAAGTGCAAAACAGGCGGCAAATAGCAGCAATTTTTCCGCGGCAGCAACGGCGCTAATTCGGGGTTTTTTTGGGATTGTTTCCGTGGCATTCTTCGAAGCATCATGTGACTGGATATTTGAGCTATTTTTTTAAAAAATAGGTGTGAAAGAACCATCGGAAAAAGACCAAACAGGGGACTGTTTGGGGTGGTAGCGCTGGTGGGCAGCGACAGTGGTTTTCAGGCAGTTTTTTGGCAGTTTTTCGGGCTGTTTTCGAGAAAAATTTTTGATAAAAAAATACTACTTTTTGAGAGTAATTTTTTTTATAAAAAGCGTCAAAAATGGAACACGGAAGAGCCGACAAAAGCCGCCTGAAGCGGCTGGAGTGACGGCGCCTGCGGTGTTGAAGGTGGCTGACGGTGGTTTGGCTACTCTCTGGGCTGTTTTGTTCGATTTCTGATATGATTGAAGGCTGATAAATGATATACTTGTATATCACACCGTATCAGGAAATCCTGATGCAATCGGGATACAGGAATCAAAGACGAACAGGAATTATTACAGTTTATCCTCAACAAGAGAGTAAAACGCTACAGCGTTTCACTTTGAACATAAAATTGGGATATATGCATATCGTGTTTATATATATACGAACTGCGTGGATGCTGCATATCTGTTTTATATTATCCTGTTAATTTAATTAATTTAGAAATTCAGTTTTAATTAAAATATTTTGTAATGAAAAATAAAATTAAGTTCTTTTATTAATTAATTTTAATTAAATGAAAAAAATTTAGGTATTTTATTTTTTTACAAAATATCACATTTAAGATGATTTTTCATAAAATCGAATATCTTAAGAAAACATGACAATTAATTCCCAATTTTGAATTAATTAAGTGAAAAAATATTTAATCTAAATAAATGATTATTTTTTGAAAAATATGGAACGAAAAATAAAATAAATAAATACCTTTAATCACTATCTTAGCTGAAAAATTGAAAAAAAAACTATGCATTTATTAAATTTTATTTGTTACGCATTCAAACACGAAAAGATGGTTTGATTATCTAGAATCTTCGGAATCGTGTACACAAAAAGATATTTGATTTTTTTCAGATCGTGTGCTTTCAAAATTAATAAATTTATTTTAATTAAATAATTTTTTTATAACCCTCAAAAATATTTTAAAAATCTAAGTAAGAGAGAGAATTTATTCACCGATAAAACCCGCGGTCTCTATCATCAGTTTGTAGGTGATGCAATTAAACTCTGCGTGTTGGCAGAAGGCCTTCCTCCCCATCGGACAAATTAATTACGGTATCGCCAGTACAAACCTCCTTCAAGGATAATTCTAGATAATTGTTAGTGCGGATTACTTCTCCATTTGAAGAGTTTATTGCGAAGCGATTGATTTGGAATTAGGTGATGGTTAACACTTTGCTGTATATAATAGTATCCTCTCTATCTGAGTCACTGCTATTGTCACGCCCCAAAACCCGGGGTCACGTGAAAATCTACTAAACATCCATTTAATAAGAAAATATAGGTTTTCATACATTGAAATCCGCCTGTTGAAACCAATGGAATACCCAACAAAATGTATATCTCATATATAAAAGATATACAGATCCAACATGCATACAATATATCGCCTTACGGCATACAAAACCTACCTTCAGGAACAGACATACCAAAAAGAAAAACTATAAAAGTCTGCCGCCACCGCGGGCACCACCAAAGCTACTCCTCATCTACAGCATCTCCTGAAAATGGTTTTACAGAAAATTTTCACCGGTGATCTGAAGCCCAATAGAAACAGATAATAAACTGTAAAACAGGAAGATATGCAACCATATGAGTGGGAGCTAAACTCAACCACAACCCAAAAAGATTTTCCACAAATCCCAAGTTTTCCCATCAGACTGCACAAGTCTCCCAAAACGGTTTTATTAACATAAAATCCTATTTTTATCCTTCAAACCATGCGATGCAAATATTGTAAATAACCAACCATAGTTAAGGAAAAATAGTAATCAAAAACATTGTTCTCTCACAGAATGTACTATCGTGGAAAAGAAGAAGAATATGATCCTATTTACCGACTCTATCACAAGGGGACAGAGGTAACAACTATAGACTCCTGCCCATTACCCTAGTCCTGAATCACTTAAGGTCTGCTAGGTAACGACAAGTTCTATACGGAGCACCACGACGAACCACTTAATTTACGGACGACAACCCGAGGGAACTAAGCACCCAACCGTCTCAATTTACGGGGACTAACCCGAAGGACCTGAGTACCTACGCTGCGCAAGTTTTTAGACTTACACCGAGGACAACTCGTGCCAAATACATGTCATCCCGGTACATTTAGATAATCTTCTAAAAATTGACTGTAGCATCAACTACAAAAAATCTTTTCGCAAATATACATTATACATGTATATAGATCAACCCATCAACATGGAGATCAACCAACATTTCAAATTGTTTTCTCCAAAAGCAAGAGATCCAATCCATGAAACCATGGAGATCAAATCCAAACATGTAAAAACATATTTTCATGCAAACATTTTAGAAAGTGAGACTCAACCCTAAGGGTTTGCTCCAAACCTCCAATAAACACATTTCTCCCAAAAATTTTCGTAAAAACCTCCTTTGCAATCCATCCTTTGCCCAAGCAAACCACTCGAACCATCAAAACCAACACCAAGCACTCACACAGGGATTCAGTCGACTGGCCCAAGCCCCCAGTCAACTGAAAAACTCATTGGAAAAGAAGGGCCAAAACAGAAGGAGTTTCAGTCGACTGACCCTCCAGGTCCAGTCGACTGAACTCACCAAATGATGACCAGTTGACTAAACTCATGAGTTCAGTCGACTGAACTCTCCCAAAAAATATTGTTGTGCTACAGGTTCACTGGTTTTTGCTTCCAAAACTCAAATCAAACCACCAAACACCCATCAAACACTCATCAAACTCCCTCAAACATCAACACACCCAAGCCTCGCACCACAGCCTCGAAAAGAAACCCTCAAAACACACTTCCATCCACCGAAAACGCCGAAAAATAGTTTTAAATCAAAAACCAGATCTAAAACATAAATAACCTTTTCATGCGTTTTTAAATGGTAGAAGTGCATAAGATTACATATTGCACCCTTATACAGCAGCAGAATCTGAGATCCTACCTCGTTGGGTTAAAAATTTGACACCTCGATCTACGTGCAAATTCGGGCTTCGTCGAAATCAAATTCTGTCCGGATGGATGCGTGGACCACGAAGCCAATAGCAAGGATCGACTATTGGTCCGACAAAAACCAAGCCCCGAGCCCCTGAGAAGTTAGAGAGAAGGCAGAGAGAAGATGGAGGAAACTTAGGAGTTAAGTTTTGAAAATATCTTTTGAAAATATCTTACTCCAGATATTTATAGACCTCAAAAATCTTTTTTTTTTGAATTTTCGAAATTCACACCGTAACTCCCTGCAGCCCTTGGGACCCACCCAGCATGCTTAAAATATCCAAATCATGTATCAAAACTCATATAGGCATATTAAAGCGAAACTGCTAAAAAGGCGTCAAAACACCTAACATGCGTATATATTAAAAAATCAAATGGCATAGGGTCTCACAACTCTCCCCCCCTTAAGGAATTTTCCCATGAAATTCACTACAAGGTCACGAGGTAAACAACTCCGGGTATCTCACACGAACCTCAAACTCAAGCCCCCAAGTCGCTTCTTCAACCCCGTGATGAAGCCACTGAACTTTGACATAAGCAATCGTTCTTCCCCGCAACACCTGTTCCTTCGTATCCAGAATCTTCATGGGATGCTCCTCATATGTCACATCCTCAGCAACTCGCAACTCGGTTCAATCTAACACATGAGACGAATTCGGCTCATACCTCCGAAGCATAAAAAGGTGAAAGACGTTGTGCACAGATGCTAATTGAGGCGGCAGAGCCAGACGGTATGCTACCACCCCAATCCTTTTCAAGATCTCAAACGGTCCAATAAAGCGAGGTGATAGCTTCCCGCTACGACCAAATCTCATCAACCCTCTACGTGGCGAGACGTTAAAAAACACATGGTCTCCCACGGCAAAACTCTAACGGTCTCCTCCTCCGATCATCATAGCTCTTCTGGCGGCTCTGTGCTATCACCACACGCTGATGAACCACTGCAATCACCTCTGTCGTTTCCCGCACTAAGTCGAGTCCCAAAACAGCGGTCTCTCCCACCTCTGTCCAACAAACAGGCGATCTACACGGCCTACCATACAAAGCCTCATACGGTGCCATCCCAATACTGGACTGATAACTATTGTTGTATGCAAACTCTGCCAATGATAGATGATCCTCCCAAGAACCCTAAAAATCAAGCACACAGGCCCTCAGCATGTCCTCCAAAATTTTCATGGTCCTCTCAGACTGACTGTCGGTCTGAGGATGAAAAGCTGTACTAAAAGTCAAGCTCGTCCCTAAGGCCACCTAAAGACTCTACCAAAAGCGCGATATAAAGCGCGGGTCTCGATCAAAAACAATAGTCACAGGTACTCCGTGTAGTCGGACTATCTCTAGAACATACAACCTACCTAATCTGTCCACTGAGTCTCTTACTCGAATGGGAAGAAAATATGCTAACTTCGTCAGCCTATCGACCACAACCCAAACCACATCATATCCCTTCGGTGAGCGTGGAAGTCCTAATACAAAATTCATAGTGACATTCTCCCACTTCCACTCAGATACAGGCAACAGCTATAACAATCCTACAGGTCTCTAGTGTTCCACCTTTATTTGCTGACAAGTAAAGCATCGTGAGACGAATCGGAGCACATCCCTCTTCATCCCTGTCCACCAGAACTGACAGCGTAGATCGTGATACATCTTCGTGCCTCCTGGATGCACTGCAAGACGTGAGTGACGAAACTCATGCAGCACCTCAGCACGGCATGACTCCAGCACAAACTATTGCCCTAATAAACTCAGACTCTGATCTGAACTCACCACCTATCCTGCTGTATTTGACCCACTGGCAATGCGGTCCCGTATCATCTGAGCCTCCTGATCGGTCCTCTGAGCCTCTACCACGTGTGCAACTAAGGTGGGCTGTGAAGCAACTGAATATAATGTTGCACCTCCCGCTGTCTCCCTGAGACACAGATCAAACTCCCCAACATCCCCAAGCATGTCCCACTCTTGCATAGCTACAGAAGCTAATGAGCCGTGAGATCTCCTACTTAGTGCATCAGCTACGACATTTGCCTTACCGGATGGTACTGCAAATTGAAGTCGTAGTCTTCCAACAACTTCATCCATCGTCGTTGGTAAAGATTCAAGTCCTTCCGTGAATACAGGTACTTTAGGCTCTTGTGATTAGAGAAGACCTCGAAACGCTCACCATAGAGATAGTGATGCCATGTCTTCAAGGCAAAAACCATGGCTGCCAACTCCAAATCAAGTGTTGGGTAGTTCCTCTCATGTGTCTTCAACTGTCAAGATCCATAAGCTATAACCTTGCCCTCCTGCATCAGAACGTAACCCAAACCCTCATATGAAGCATCGCAATACACTGTGTAACCCAAACCCCGCTCAGGAATAATCAGCACTGGTGCACAGGTCAATCTCCTCTTCAGCTCCTGGAAAGCTGACTCACAAGACTCGCTCCATAAAAATGTGACTCCCTTTCGCGTCAAACGCATCATCGGTGCTGCAAGCCTAGAAAAGTCCTTCACGAACCACCTATAATAACCTACCAGACCCAAAAAATTGTGGATGTCAAAAATGTTCTTCGGTCACTGCCAATTCGTCACTGCATCAGTCTTTGACAAGTCCACTGATACTCCATCCTTTGACACCACATGTCCAAGGAATCTCACCTCCGTCATCCAAAACTCACACTTCTCGAACTTCGCATACAAGTGATGTTCTCTCAGAAGTTGTAAAACAACATGTAGATGCTCCTCGTGCATCTCCCTCGTGGGTGAATAAACCAGAATGTCATCCACGAACACGACTACGAAACTATCCAGATAAGGGTGGAAGATACGGTTCATCAGACCCATAAATGTAGCAGGGGCGTTCGTCAAACCGAATGGGATAACCAGAAACTCGTAGTGACCATAACGTGTTCAAAAGGCGGTCTTCGCTATGTCCTCATCCCTAATTCACAGTTGAAGATACCCTGACCTTAAGTCAATCTTCTTAAAGAAGCGCGATCCCCTCAGCTGATCAAAATATGCAGATCTTTAGAAAAGGGCTATAAATTTAGAGATGGAATCTATGTATTTCACTGAGGTCTGGAAACTTGTAGAACCACCAGAAATGATAAAATCCATTGAATACAAGTGGATCTACAAGAGGAAGAGAGAAGCAAATGAAAAGGTTAAAACCTTCAAAGTTAGGCTTGTTACAAAATAGTTCACTTAGAAACAAGGGATCGATTATGAGAAATTTTTTTTACCGGTAGCCATGCTTAAGTCTATCCAGATTCTCTTATCGATTGCTACTCATTTCGATTACAAAATCTAGCAAATGGATGTCAAGACAACTTTCTTTAATAGAAGACTTGACGAGTGTATCTACATAATACAATTAAATGAATTCATTACAAAAGGCCAGAAGCACATGTTGTGTAAGCTTAAGAGATTCATTTATGGACTTAAGCAGGCATCGAGGTCTTAGAACACTCGGTTTGATCAAGCCATAAAGTCTTATGATTTTGATTAGAGTTTGGATGAGTCCTGTGTGTACAAAAAGCGTGATGGAAGCGTGGTGATTTTTCTAGTACTTTATGTAGACAATATCTTGTTTATCGAAAACGTTGTAGGGGCATTATCTACGATTAAAGTATGATTATTTAGGCAGTTCGATATGAAGGACTTGGAAGAATCCAGTCACATCCTTGGGGTCAAACTTATGCGAGATCGAAAATAAAAGATGCTAGGCTTATCACTAGCAAAGTATATCGATGGTATCATTGCTCATTATAGCATGTAGGATTCCAAGAAAGGATTTCTCCCTTTTAGGCATGGAATCACTCTATCCAAGGATCAGAGTCTTAAGACACCTGATGAGATAGAGAAGATGAAGGCAGTTTCTTATGCTTCGGCAGTAGAAAGTCTCATGTATGCTATGCTTTACACTATACCCAACATCGGCTTTACCATTGGCATGGTTAGCAGATATCAGTCTAACCCAAGGCAGGAGCATTAGACTACGGTAAACAATATAATCAAGTACCTGAAAAGAACTAAGGATTATATGTTAGTTTATCAGACAGACAGTCTAGTACTTTTGATAGTCATGTAAAGGGCATGAAAGTCAGATGTATGACAGCATGATTTTGAGTATAAGTGAGAGATTGTTAGGGTTGGTATATTGAAAATCATGTTTTTAGTATTTAATTTTATTTTAAGAAAATTAATTTTCTATTTTATGAGAATCTTAATGAGCAATGTATATTTATTATTTCTTTAATGTTATGCATGAATGTTCAATATTCTGTATAGTATTTAATATGGTGTGTAGAGTACCGCTTACACACAGAAGATCAGATTTTTAGTTCTTGCAGAATATAAGTAATATGTTCACAGTTTAAATGAAAATGAACATACCATCGACACGACGTTAACACAGAGTTTTAGTAGGCCTGTCTTGGTTACGGGGAACAGATAATAGCGTCGTTTATTATTTTGACTCTCTGTGCTAATACACTTTGTGTATATTGAACTGGATATTTGGAGTAATTAATTTTATACTGACTATATAAATTAATTTACACCCCAATATTATTATGAATAGTGCTTATCCTCTTAATCCTGAAATAATTATTGATTTATGTATTTTTAGTATTCGTTGTTTTGATTTATTAGAGAGTACGATCTTATATAGGTCTATATTCCTGGTGAGTTGGATAACAGTATTATTTACATGGTGAATATTAATTATTGACAGAATCCATGTCCTGAATGATCGGGATTGACGATATCCCCTTAAGAAAGTTTATAAGTTTTAACTAGGTCAAACACTACAGGTGAATTTGATCGTCCGGCGGTCAAATAAGTTAAGCGAAAGGGCTTAAGAAATTTCAAGATGCTAATTAAATTAAATTGTTAGTAATTAAATTTAATTAGAGGATATCAAAAATTTTAGCGTGGGGAGAAATGTTAAGTATTTAATAACAAGAGCTCAATGTAAGAAGGTCTTGAGATTATGGGTCAGAGTGCAATTACAGTTCTTTAGTGATGTGAACTGTAATTCAGTCTTTTATAAAAATTGCAAAAATCGCTGCAAGGTTTTCATAATTACAGATACTGCTACGAGGTTTGCTTCATTGTGGAAACCGCTGATGGGTGTCTGTGTTCGACTAGAAGTTTTACTCACAATTACTCCATAGGTCCCTACTGTAACCCTATAAATATACAGGTAGGTTAAACCAGTCTCATAACTTGTCTTCAAGACTAAAGCTATATAGGTTCTGCCGATACGAGTTCTCGAAGGATTATAACTCACTACATTCGGGAATCGCCTAAGGGAATACAGTAGAAAGTTTGATGGGAGTTTCATCTTAGAATAAAAAACGTAGTTGATGATTTGATCGGTAAAAGGTATTCTCTACTAAATTAACTTCGGATGCACGGGTTTTATTTTTGATCGTTCGACGTTAAAAGTTTTATTTGGAGCCCGTTTCTGTGTTTGTCCATTTAGTTAATTTTTAATTGAAAATCATTTGCAAAAATAAAGATCTTGGCAGTTTTGCCTCGAATAGTTTAGGCTTGAGCTCAAAGTGTTCTCGCATACTAGTGTTATGTTTTGTGAGCTTTGTTTGTATTTGTTCGTACGCTAGTATCAGTCGACTGTAGCAGTGGTTCAAGAAATCTTTAGAAGGAATCTTTTTTTTAGAAATATATCAGATTGGAATAAAAATATCAAAGTGATTTGAGTCCTCATGGGTCTATGATCGCGT
This sequence comes from Heliamphora pulchella, assembly GCA_032270985.1. Lineage (NCBI taxonomy): Eukaryota > Viridiplantae > Streptophyta > Magnoliopsida > Ericales > Sarraceniaceae > Heliamphora > Heliamphora pulchella. Next base: position 27,676 of record JAULJZ010154481.1, read on the forward strand.
TTATAAAGGGCTAGAGAGAAGTTCTAACAAAGAGCGTAATTCGATGGCTCACCACCTGACTATAGAGGACATGATGGCAATGATGGAAAACCTTCGAAAGTTGTAGCTAACCTGTAGGTGTCGATCTCCTAGGTTGTTACCTATATTTCAAATCCTTCTAAGCCAAACAATTCTTCTGGACTTCCCAAGGTAATAGTCTCCAAATCTATTTGCAGTCTTGTCTTCTCATTCACTTGTTGTTGCCTTGATGATGCGAACAGTGTGTCACGAGTTATCATCAATTCTTCCATCATCTCCAGCTTCAATCTAGATCTATAGTTGCTTACGACCTGTCCACTTGCACTAAATGCTGCCTCCGAAGTAACTGTAAAGACAAGAACTGTTAGTATATCATGAGTTATCATGGACATGACTGATCATGACACCTCGTGTTTTTTCGAGTATTTTAAAATATTGAAATCATTATCGTTGATATCCTCAAGTGCGTCAAAATAATGTTGGAGTGCAGAGATAGAATTCTCTTGAACCTCGAAAAGTACTGGCAGAGAATTATGTTGATTGAAGATGTTGTGGTATTATATTAATTTTATATTCATCATATAAATTTCAAATTGTATTATAAATTATATCATAATGATCTTGGTCCTCATAAATTGTTTCTAAAAAATATTTTAAACTAGCAACTTTACACTTGGGATCTAGTATTATAACTATTCCAAAAATATGTAGTATTTCATTATAATATTTATCAAATTTATCTTTCATATTATTAATCATGTCAAAATATCTTTTATTTTGTAAATATTCAATAAATTTTTTTTATTATTTTTTCTAGTTGTGGTAAGCAAGTGGAGTAGTAGAAAGTAAATATATGAAAATAATTTTGTTGATTCATAAAAAACTTTTAAAAATCTTTTGTATAGATTTATATTTTTCTAATCTTCAAAAGTTAGCAGATAAAAATTATTTATTATTTGGCTTTCAAAAAATAAAGCAATTGCTTTTCTTTGTTTAATTGCTACGTGTAACATATTATATGTAGCGTTCTATCTAATTTTTACATCATATAACAATTTTCTAAATTTTAAATTTTCTTCATTACATATTTTTTTAATAATTATCTACTCTTCTAATACTGCTATTTCTTATTCTTACGATTTGCTCAACTCTACTAACAAATTCATTATGCTCATTAAGCATTTTCTCAATAATTAAATTTAAAATATATGTGGAACAACGAATATAAAATAATATACCAGATAATAGAAGTTATAAATTACG
>JAULJZ010154491.1:0-28956 GCA_032270985.1 Heliamphora pulchella
AGGAGGACAAAGTCAGTTTTCGGTCATGAGGAGGACCAGGTCAGTTTACGGTAATGAGGAGGACTAAGTCAGTTTAGGGTCATAAGGAGGACCAAGTCAGTTTACGGCCATGAGGAGGACCAGTCAGTTTACGGTCATGAGGAGGACCAGGTCAGTTTACGGTCATGAGGAGGACCAGGGGTTAGTAAGTTGAGTTAAAACTTAAAAATTCGGGACAAGGTGCAGGGTAATTAATAATTAAAAGCCAAGTTACGGCTTAAAATTAAATTTACCAAAAAAGATGATCACGAATTAATTGGTTGAGTTAAGACCTAAAAATTCGGAATGAAATCGGGATAAAAAATAACTAAAAGCCAAGTTTCGACTTAAAGTTAAATTTATCGGAAGGATAATCACGAATTAATAGGTCGAGTTAAGACCTAAAAATTCAGATGCCTAGCGTACTAGGGCTTGGGATTCCTAATCTTTTAAAAGATCGTTACTTACACACGAACCTAGGGTTTGCCTGATTTATCAGGGCTTGCGATTCCTAGTCTTTTACTAGGACGTGTAAAAATCAAAAGATCGTCACATATACACGAACCTAAGGTTAGGGAGGTTTGCCTGATTTATCAGGGCTTGGGATTCCTAGGGGTCGTCTTACGAACCTAGGACCTAAACAACGCATTGCATGTGACTAGGATTTGAAAGAAGTTTACCTGGCGCACCAGAGCTTGGATCAATGAACCATTGCTGAGAGTTGCTACACAGCTTTCAGGATCCACGTGCTTATGTTTTCTGCTTTGGTCTTGAAGAGTTATGCCCCACTGTAGAGGAGTTCATCGTCATTCTTAATCTCGTCCCACGGGAGTTTATGCCAATACCTTCCCTGTTCATCACGAGGATTCACTTAGACATAGATTCTGTCCTACTGGTGCCCTTGATGACTTTTTAGTTGCGGTGCTGTTATGTTCTGTGCATCTGTCTTCTTGTCCTGTGCCTTCTGGTTTCCGGTTACAGCCGCGTTAGCACTATTCTGGTGGACATTACTGAGCAAATAAGGGTAGAGAAAGACTCTGTGCCCTTATTTTTGGCTAAGATCCTGATGAGTCTAGTGTTATCCATCGGGGTGTAATCACGTCTTTAGTCGGTAGTCTTTTGCTTCTCCAAGGTGAAACTCAAATCTCTCATTTTCTCCTCTCTTCTCTCCTTTTGCTAATTTCTCTCGATTTTTACCGCTCTTCTCTCCTTTTGTTGATTTCTCTCGGATTTTACCTCTCTTTTATCCTTTTTTCACTATCTCTCTTTATTTTTCCACATATCTCTCCCTTTGCCGATTTCTCCCGATTCTTACCTCTTTTCTTTCTTCTTAGATCTGGCTAATAGAGAAGGTAAATCTTCTGCAGAAATAAGGTTCGAAAGGGTACAGTGCTGTTGCCTTTTTTTGTCGTCCTTTTTACCAGATATGCATTACTGAGGCAGCTTGGAGACAATATCTTTCTTCACTGACTAGACCATTCAGATGTCTTGCTGATTGACTTGCGACCGCCCACTTTCTATTATCCATACAAGATCATGAGACGATTTGGTTGAGGTCAGATTATATTCCACAAGGTATGGGGTCGTATTAATTTATCTTCCCTTTAGACTCCATTTCTGGCACGGTATCTGGAGGCTTGGCCATCTCGTTTACTGATGGTGATGCAAGAGCTGCCCCACACTGAGCTTTCCAAGGATTACAAGGTGTGGTCGGTTCAGAGCAAAAACAAAGAAGAGAGAGAAGAATAAGAAGCGAAGAGGAGAAAGATTTGAGGAACTTGCTTTTCTTTTAGAATTTTGTAGCTTTCTTTTTTTTGTTTAGAGTTTGGAACTTGCATGCCTGTCCTTTATTTTCAAAATCTTGTGGTCTCAACAGAAATAATGAAAATTCTACGTTTATCTGAAAAAGGTTCCCAATTATTTAAAAATTTTCGATTCTTACAACTAAACAACTTTATTATCAAAATTCAAAGATAAATTTGCATTGATCATTACTCGAATTCAAAGATGGCTAAAACAAAGAAGGTGGCCGGACTTCTTAAAAGAAGTTGCCTACGTATCTCAAGAAAGTGGAATCAGGCCAAAACGTAGTTCGAGCTCGGTTTTCACTCGGGTATTGACACTCTCCTTTTATGGTGCCCTAACTTTTGTCAAGGTTGCTCTTTTGGGTTTTCGACCTTGCAGGCTGCTCTAACTTTTACTTGAGTCGCATTTTTGATTTTTAACTCAGCGAGCTTTTCTCTTATTTTCATTTTTACCTCAAGGATAGTACTTTTTGAGCTGATCGAGATTTACTGGGGTGGAGAACACATTGTCATCCAAATTCATGATGATTATAGTACCATCGGTCATAATAGTCTTGATCAGATACGGCCTGGCCTAATTCGATTTGAACTTGCTTCTTGGATTGGAAATAGGAGCCTTGATTTCTTTAAGAGCCAAGTCACTTTCTCTCGCGTCTCGGATCTTAAATTTTTTTTGTTGTTGAACTCTTTGGCCCTTGTATGTGGAACAGAGTTTGTAGTCTTCTTTCATCGAATAAGTGAAGTTCTTTCATCCACTTCTTCTGTGAGTTGCGCCACATCTTATACTTCTTGATTCTTTCAAAGAATTTATGCAGCACTATGATATGGTCATCTCAATCTTTGGACTTCACAATCATATCGCCCACATACACCTCGATGTCTTCATGTATCATGCAACAAGGTAGTGGCAGTTCTTTGGTAGGTTTCCCCAGCATTCTTCAAATCGAATGGCATCACGCGGTAACATTGGGTACCCCACAATATAATGAATGCCATATTTTCTTTGTCTTCAAGGTCCATTAAGATCTGATTGTACCTGGAGAAGCCATCCATAAACGATAAAAGAGCGTGCCCCACTATGCCATCTACCAAGGCGTCATTGTGCAGTAGTGGAAAGTCGTTCTTTGGACTAGCCTTGTTGAGATTCCACAAATTCACACATACTCTGATACGTCCATCCTTCTTCAAGACTGACACAATGTTAGCCACCCACTTCGGATAATCGGTTACTATGAGAAATCCTACGTTGATCTGCTTGGTGACTTTTTCTTTGATCTTTAAAGCCCATTTTGGCCGTATATTTCTCAATTTCTATTTGACCGGTTTGGCATCGGGATACAAAGGGATATGGTGTTGGATAATATTGGGATTAATTATAAGCATATCCTCGTATGATCATGCAAAAAAAAAAATCTTTGAATTCTTTTAATAAAGTCGTTAATTATTCACGTTCAACTGAAAATAAAGAAGAACCAATTTGGACAATTTGGAGATTAATTTCACTACTCAGATTTATTGACAAAGTTTCTTCAATTATTAGTTGGGCATGCATTTCTTTTTCTCTCTTTTTTTTATTAAGGATTTTTTTTTCGTGGATATCCCCTTTAAATTCAAAATCATCAGAAAGCGTACAAAATAAAAGAAGAAAGCAGAATAATCAAAACCTTCATTTATTTCATTGATATCAAAGAGAGCAGGGATTACAAAATTGAAGGTAAAAGAAGAGGGTGCACGGACAGACGTTCCCTCGGACTCGACATCCAACTGATCTTGAATAAAGAAAAAACTTACAAGACTCCGACTTGACTCAAGACTTGAATCATGTAAAATACAAGAATTTAAAAACCAACTGTGACATTTGGTGTAGATGGAGGTGAGACGACCTTACTGTCAATGAGATTTTGAATGCCATGGCGGAATTTCAGACAGTTGTCGGTTGGGTGTCCGTGGCTCTGATGGTATGAGCAATATTGGGTGGGATCGTAGCGTCGTGGTAAAGGGTTAGGAGGCGGCATTGGATCAAGAAGTTTTATCAGCCCTTTCTCGACAAGTTGATTTAGGGCCATGGATAGAGAGATATTAGGGGGAGTAAAAACTCTCCTTGGCTTTTTCAGCTGTGACGGCTGGTTATTTTTGGGAGGGGGTGATGAAGGTGAAAAATTCGGTTGATCTGATTTGGGGTTTAGAAAATTCACCTCGTTAGAGCAAGATGCAGGATTAGTGGATGGGTAAGGTCTTCTCGGCTTTTGGTTTGGCTCGACCTCCCCGATATCACCAGAGTGGATTGTATCTTTCATCTAAACTCCAGCATCAAACAATTGCTCTAAAGTAGACGGCGATTGTGTTATCAGATAACGCTTCGATGGAGACTAGAGGTTCCTGACTGCATTCCTCTCTAGTTCCTTCTTAATTAGCCAATTTGTCATTTTTGTCGCTTTTCCCTTCCACTCGGTTAGAAAATCCACAAATGGTTCTCTACTTTCTTGACGAGTGGTCTCCATCTCTCGAGTGATTACATTCAGCCGGACATTATAGCGGTATTGGCTGACAAAAGCTGTGGCGATGTCCTCCCATGTTTTAGTCTTTGCAATATTCTAAGAGAGGAACCACCTCTGGGCTACCCCTGAAAGAGATCGGCGGAATAGCTGAGCCTTCAACTGATCATCGATCCCCATGGGAGAGAGGATACCGTCATACATTCTCAAATGAATTCTAGGATCACTAGTTCCATCAAACTTCTCCATTTCAAGCATTTTGAACTTTTTCGGCAGCTTAACATCCGGGAACAAACAAAGTCCTCCTACATTGAACATATATTCCTTGACTTCGTTGGCCTTTCTAAGGACCTTCTCCATCCGGTCTATTTTCTCAGCCAATGCAGATTCTCTAAACTAAGCAATGTTTTCTTTCTCAACTATCACTTGACGAGAAATTTGTGATGGTAGCAGAATAACTTGTGCTCCATCGGGAACTTGATTATCATTTCAAAAGTCTTCTCCATTACCATTGGGTTCGTTACGTTGTTCATTCAGTATCGACAAACAGGCTTGAATCGCCTGAATCTGTATACCATTTGGTTCGTCATGCTGCTCTAAGGCCCTCTGTATATCAGTAATGGCTCTCATCAGAGCTGTCAAGTTCACCTCATTCTTTGCCATTTTAGCTGACTCAGTTGGCTGTTCAGATACTCTGTGAAGTCTGCTTGATTTTAATCTCTTCCAAACACGCGCTAACTGTACTCTTCTCGACTTAACGGTAAACCCTAGATTGCAAAAGTAGAATGACCAGTATCAGATACTTCCCGAACAAAATTCTGACAGTAGACAACAGACATCCCAAATACCTGAACCATAAGTAGATAATTACGAAAGCTAAAACCATGACCCTGCCAGGCTTATTTCGCCAGCATAACAACATGATGACCCGGGATGAAGGCTAAAGAGAAGATTAATTAACTTCTAGAGGGAAGGCTTATCTAAATGGACAGCACTCCGGTAGAAAAAATAGTTCTAACCCTCAAGAGACCGGTTCGATCTAGATTTCTAGGAAAAAATGGGCAGCATAACGGTAGAAAATTATCTCACATGGGTATAACAAGGATTTGAAGGGAACGGGCCTAAACAAAGGCAGGGGTATAGAACTAACAACTCGAGAAGAACCTGGAAGAGAGAGAAACTATCCTAGGGGTTTCAAAACAAAACACGGGCATGACATTGAAAAGAAAACTACGACATAAAGACTAAACAAGGCGAAGAACAAAGCCCAAGTAAGAATTGGAAGGCGAAAAGCTAACCTAATCAAAGGATAACAGAAAAATTTGGGCCAAACCAGGGAAAAGAACTAGCCTAAGCCGAAATAAATAATCCTAACAATAGCAATCAAAACACACAATTAACAAAAACACATAACCCTACTATGGTTGCAACACCTAATGGAGAGATCTAAGTTCACTATATGCAAAAGGCCAGTTTTGGTCAATTTAAAAAGGGTACCTTCTGAATAAAGCCGGGTATATACCTCCCATGCCTAGAGTGGTGCAGGATATGGTCAAATAGTACGCTCGAACTCTTTTACAGCACCTATGATAGCGTACAGTCAGTAAGGGTTGCCCGTCTTCCCAACAATCCCCAAAACGAATTAACGTTCAGGGCATCGGGTCGACCAGGCAGGGGGGTTTGAAGAACAATTCACATGTATGCAAAATTGCGAATGAGAAATTTTGTTAAGAATCAATGATATTTTTAAGTCTAGCCCTCTTATTTGATTTTGTAAACCAGTCTCCAGTAGAGTCGCCAGAAAATACTGTGACTTTGGGATTTGTGGGTTAAAAATGAGGGAATTCAAAGATGTTTTAGAAAATACTTTAACACCTTGAAAACCAACTTTTGAAAATTCCTATTTATTGAAAATAGAGTCGCCACTTAGTTTTTGAGAAAAACTAAGAAAAACAAAATTGGCTAACTGATCTTAAAAGTTTTTAATCAGAGAAAGAGGGTCTGTGGGCTAAGGTACAAATCGAGAAAGGTGTTAGGCACCCTGTTCGCCCAACCTTAAGGTCAGTCTCTACTAATCATTATTGGTTCTTTAATAAAATTTCTCAAATGCATGCAAATAAAGAAAATGGGGGTGAAGAGAGAATATTCAAAATCAAGTATAGAAAATACATAAGATATGTACATATCACTCCAAAACAAATAAATGTCAAAAGAAAAATTCTAAGTCCTAAGGCATGCAATTTCTAACTAAAAGATACATGGAATACTCCCACATGCAATATCATCAAAATAACCTAAACTAACATAGTTCAAATAAAAGAACAAAAACATGCCAGAAATTGTTAAAATTACCTAAATATGGATTACTAACTAAGTAAGCTAAACTACTCTAAACATGCATTTAAAGAAAATAACCAAAACATGCATAACATTCATTTAGAAAAAAAAATATGAACATGATAAGTACTAAAAAAATAAAAGATGCACAAGAATTCTATGTTTTAAAAGAAAGAAAGTCTACTAAAATAAATAAATGTGCTTTAACAAAAGAGAATTTAAAGATTTAAAAAAGAAAAGAAAAAGATTTGACAAGATATGAATGGTAGAAAATACTATTAAGAAGAAAATCTAATTATTTACATAAAAAATGAAAATAAGAAGAATAAAAGAACATTAAAAGATATCTTTATGATTTTGCGTTTTTTGTTGTTAGTAGAAGAAAATAAAAGAAAAGAAAAAATATTATAAAAGACAAGTGAAGAAAATTTTGCTATTAACATTTTACATTTTAAAAGAGAATAAAAGAGAAAAAAATAGAAGAAATGGAAAGAATAATGGAGTATTTTAAAAGAAAAAATTATGAACTACTTAAAGATGAAAATTAATTTAAAAGCTTTTATGTGATTTTTTGTTTAACAAGTAAAAGAAAAGGAAGATGAAAGAAAATAAAATCATAGAAAAAGAAAATGAATTTTTGCAAAAAAAATGAATACTAATATTATAAAAAAAGAAATGCTAAATGAAACTTTGTAAGGAAATTAAAATTAATACTAAAAGAAAATAAAATAATAGAAAAGAAAATAGAAAAAGATAGAAAAAGAAAATTAAGCTAAAAGAAAAATAAAATAGAGCATTAGCATTAGCATTAGAGAAAAGAAAGTGGAACATTTAAAAAGGAAATTGAGGCTATATTAAAATAATGCTGTATGAAAAGAAATAGAAATATAAATGCTAAAAAAACATATTAAACTAACCAAAAGAAAAGAAAGGAAAATAAATGCTAATACAAGAATATTAAACTAATACTTACAAGAAAGAAAATGGTGCATTAAAAGGAGATTACATTTAGCTAAAAGAAAAAGAAATGAGATATTGAAAATAAAATAAATCTACATTATGAGAAAAAAAGAAGAAGAATGTAAATGCTAGGAAAGAAAATTACATTGCTATTAAATACTAGAAAAGAAAATAAACATTTAACTAATAAAGAAAATAAAATGGACCATCAAACTAATCATTACAAGAAAATGAAATAAAATGCTATTGACAGAAAATAAAGAAAATTAAAATGCTAGAACTTTAAAGAAAGAAAAAGAAAAGAAATAAAATGCAAGAATTAAAATGGATGTAATATTGACAATTATAACCACTTTTATGTAAGTGCGTGGATTATAACAATTAACAATATTGATAAGTTGTAATTGTCAAAAAAATTAGCAATATTTAATGATTTAGCAATTTGTAATAAATTTAAAATGTAAATAAGTAAATTAACAAAATAAGTAACTACATAAGCTAAAACATGAATTTGAACATAAATGTAACAAATGTAACAACTAATAAGCAAAACAAGAACGTAATTGAAACGAATACGTGAAAATTAATCCGATCATTTCAAAAGAGAGAAGATGGAGCTAGAAGGACTGGGGATCCAAGCAGAATATCTGGATTGCTAAGGAATCCTCATGTCGGGGAATGTGGGTGAGCAATTTGATCTTCGAGCGATGATCCAAGGTAGGGTTTGGGACTATCGGAGGCTTGGATCTTGGTATTTCGGCAGGGCTTCGGTATCGAGGCTCGAAATCGCTCAGTATGTCGGCAGAGTCTCTCTCACTCAAAATTCGTACTGAAAATGTATGCTGGGGTACGGTATTTATAAAATTCTTCAACCAATGAGGTGTTGCCACGTTTTGAGACACGTCAGGCTATTTTGAGTTGACGGCCGCCACAATGCAAGTTGACGGCCGCTAGGTTGGAAAAGGTTACACAAGGCTCTATTGGCGGCCACCATAATGTGAGTTGGCGGTCGCCATGTTGGAGTTGGCGGCCGCCACTTTTGGTTAGGGTTTTCGAGAGGTTCTATTGACGGCCGCTACAATGAACATGGCGGTCGCCACTTCTGGCAATGACTTGGGCAACAAGTTATCGATGGTTCGGTATAATTTCATTGGTTTTGAAGGTTTTTGATGACTGAGTTCAAATACCGAGCTTGGATCACCTCCCGAGGATCGTATTGATGCACTATTCCATCTGTTTTTATCATCGGATTCGCCTAAGATTTGGCGGGGTCAAATTGGGGTGTCTACAAGTCCCGGGAACCAATCTCGCATGCATATCTAACTCCAATCATGCGTCAAAACACGTAAAAATATGCTACAACGAAAACACCCAGCGCGCGTCGAAAAATGCCGAAAAAAAAACGGGCTAGGGTCTCACAACCACCACCATTGCACACAACCCCCCTTTGTAGTCTTGTCACCCAAAATTGCATGTCCATTCTTCCACCATTTTTGAATATTAAAAATAAAAAATAATAAAGAAGTTAGCTAAAATAAGCTAGAACATGGTTTAGGGGCTGATTTTGGTTTGCTCTCTATCCATCTTCCCCCAAGTTCATTCTCAAATTTACAATTCAAATAGAGTCCTAATAATTATGCTAAGTTAATTAAAACGTTAATATCATGTAAACATGTGGTGTCGATCATAACCCAACTACATAAATATAACAAATTATGAGTGAATTAATTAGGTATGAAATGCCTAAATACTTAGTTGGAAGCCTTGCGTTAGAGTAATTGCCAAAGAATAATAAGATGCATTTTTTAAAGTTATGATTGTAATTTGTATGAATGTGGAATAAAGGAAAAAGTAGATGATTTTACTTTTGTGCTAATGAGGCCTGCCGAACTAATTTTTAAGCATGAAAAAGAAAAAAATAACAGTTCTTTTTGGATGTGATAGTCAGAATAACACTCCAATCAGATTTGATTTTTTTTTCCTGAAATCATGAAATTCTTCTGTTTTTAAGTGTTAAACTTGTTGCGTGTCAAGAATAAACTTAAATCTAGGCCATGCATGAAGAAATGAAGCTAAGTTCTTGAGTCTTGTTCTCGTTCAAAATTTGCTGCTTGCTAGACCTCATTTTGAAAAATCATAACTAAGTCTAAAAATAATTTCTAGGGTCAATCTTTATATCTAGAATTAGATATTTAAGTTATCATTCGTTTAAAATTGGTTTGAACTCATTTTCTTGTATAAAACTCGAGTTATGAATTTTCTATCAAAATATACCAAATTTGGACCAGCCTCATTTGCAGAGGCCATTTGTAGAACCTCTTATAAAAGTTGTAAATAACATTTTTATCTATCTACCCACTAACAATAAGGTCATTCTAACACTATTTGGTACCCCAAAAATATTTCCATTCAACTTTTTTGTATAAATTAAAATTCTATTTTTGTAGTCCAAACGAAAAACTGTTATTCATATGAAATATTGAAGATATCAAAATCTAATCACTGATAAAAAATAGTTTAAAAAAGAGTTGATTTGGACCCCAAACATATTTTATGCTTTCTATTTTTAAAATAGAAAATCACTGCTCTTAAAGTTAACTCTCTATTTTGACACTTTTTTTTTGGAGGCTCAAAACTTAACTTTTTTCTAAATAAGTGGACTAAGTGTTCTTTATCAAACTTTTAGAAGACATCAAAATTTACAACATATTCAAAATATACCATTTTAAGAATTTATTTGATACCTCAAATATATTTTATAATAGGCAGTATACTCTTAAAATTTCTAAGTTATAATAGTGGACATAATTGAGTACCTACATTGTAAGGCTTAAATCACCTAGAAATCTTAAGAACTTTTAAAAATGTTCTTCATAATAATTTTAAATAATATATTAACCTACTACATATCCAAAAATCTGTCCAATTAGAGTTAATTTACTGTCCCAAACATATTTTACAAAATCTGTTAAAAGTAAATTTTTATTTTAGCCCTAGTGTCAAGAGTTTCCTAAATCCTATTTAATTATGTGCTAAGTGTTGTGTGTTTTGTGAGCCTAAAATATTTTAAGTGTTTTTAATTGATATGTGATATCTTCTAAAATGATTGTGAGACTTGGTTTATAAAATTTTCTTGTGTTTACTAATCATCCCAAGATATGTTAAGTGTTAATTTACCAATTTATTATTATTTCTCATTACTTGGCATAATTATAACATCATAGGTATTAGTCTATCCATGCATAGAATGAGACGTGTATTTATCATCAATGGATTGGGATGTATGAGATTCACTTAAATAATAACGGTGGATGAATGAACCCTAGGATTGTACTTGTTCTGGGCGGTGTTCCGTGGTTATGATCTTGATGATATTGATGAAATGATTTTGGGGTGATGTTCCTTCGGATTGTATGCCAGGATGATATGTTTTTCGGCTAGATGCCCTGAAATGATATGATATGAATTTTTGAGGTGATACCTCATGGTGAAGGTGGTTCGAATGACAAAATAATCGGTGTTAGAATATACGTTGATCTTGCGCTAGACCTTGACTTGAGATCCGACGGTCCGACTGTGATGATTTTTCACACATTGCCGTCAGTGGTGGCTCAGTTGGATGCTTAGTTCGACTACGTAGTCATCCCACGATTGAAGGAATGCCTAATATTAGTCTGTAGACTTGGTCTGTGAAGATTTGATCAGGGTTAAGATAGTTTACCCTGGTTGGATTAACCTAGAAGGACTTAGGGTTTTGAAGATATTCTAGTAATTCATTAAGAAACATCATTAGTATTATTACACATGTTGATTTCATTGTTATCATCCATCACTGTTATATGTTATGTGATGCATGCTAAATGTTTTTTATGGAGTTGGATCATACTTGAGTCATTCTGGTTAGATTTTTTAGAGTTTTTTTTAGGCTTTGGCTCATGGCGTTGATGCCACATGTGAAGATGGAACTTTTGATAAGGTAGAGAAATTCTCAGAGGAATAAGAGACTGGAGCCGTGTAGAGAAGAACAAATTTTTTTTGTACCCGTTTTGTTATCGTACTTTAACTGTAGTAGTTATTTTTGTTTCTATTCGGACTAAAAATATTATCGGAGCAATATAATTATAATTTTTGTAGTATTTATTAAGAAAAACCTATGCATATGGATGTATTTACCTGTAATTTAAGTATAAAATGACTTGTAAGAATAATCTCTATTAATATATGTATGTCTTAACATTCCCTAAATTTAGGACGTTACAGCTTGGTATCAAAACCTAGATTTAGTAAATCTTCATGCCTTAAGTTACGGAAAAACTGTGTTCTGTGGCGTATAGACTCTATATATAGAACAAGTTGTGTTAAATTATTATTACCATCTATAAATTATGAGAAGTTAAAATTCACTATATCTAAATTATATATTTTGACCCTTTTAGAGTGTCATCGGGTTTAAAGTCAGAAGGGAATCGGTGTGTGGCAGACTGAAGAAGATGTTCTTTATTCTAGGAGTTGAGGTCAACGTTACCCATGGGAATTTTGTGTGGGATTTTAGGCGTAGACTTATGAGGAGATGGTTGTAACCCTCTATATGTGTTTGGGTCTCGATTTGGTGGTGACATTTCAGGGAGTGCTCCCTTACTCGGAGGTTTCTATTTGGTTCTTCGGGGAGTAGTTCGGTTGCCCAGACCCCTTAGTATCCCCTCTTAAGTGACAACTTACCTTGAGCCCCATTTTTAGTGACGTGGCATGCTATAGTTGGTGTGTGGGGGAGGTGACAGGTATCGTATCGGTAACCCTTGCATCATTTCAAATGTACAGCGCATTGAATGTGCCTTTCGTTTGAAGCGATGGGTATAAAAACCCATAATACTGCCATTTCTTATCTTTTTTACCGTTTTCAAACTTCTCAAGCTTTTCTCTGCGATTTTCGACGAGCAAGAACCCAGTTTTTGACGACATGAATTGTAACTCCGGTGAAGCAACAGTTGCCTTTAATCCCTCAGTAAGCTTTCAAAGACTCTTCTTGCTATTTTTTCTTTCGTCTTGAGGCGAGCTTGCTCTTTTGATTTGTACCTTTTTGCTCAGCTTACTCTTTTCCCTCTTCTCTAATGGGCAAACTCCAAAAGTTGGTATCGACGCCGATGACAATGCTAGATTTTCGGCTTCGATACAACATTCCAGATGATGTTGGCATCACTCTTGCTAATCCTAATGTTTCCTGAGAAGGGAATTGGGAAAAGCTCCCTCTCCCACTTGTAGCTATAGTGGAAGGGGAGTTCGGTTCCTAGTTCATCCTTTTCTTCGACGAGTTCTTCGGCATTACCGAGTAAGCTCCATGCAAGTCTTCTCTAATGTCTTTAGAGTAGTCAAGGGGGTTGTAGAGTTGAACCGTATTCTGGGTACCAATTTTGGTATCTGGGATATAGTTTACTACTACAATATGGTGAAACATTCAACTGAATCTTATTACCTCAAAGCAATAAGAGTAGCCGAGAAGCTCGCCATTGAACTACCGAATTCCAGTAAGGATGTGGATGATTACTTTCTATATATTACAGGCAATTTTGAATTTGGCCTTGGGGAAGAACATGATATTTTCACCATCCCACGTAAAGACGAACTAGGGCCTAGTAGTATTCATCACCAAGTGCTTGTCTTTTCGTCCCAATTAGTTTAATACTGCCACATTTTCTCGTTCTTACACTCTTTTCTCTTCGGTGTAGGTGCTATTGCCAACAATCCAACCCGAGGTCTTTTGCCCGGTGTCCACTATAAAGACTTGAAGAATGTTTGGGAGTATAATAGTCTTCTCGAGCAATGAGGACTGGGTAAGGCAAGCTTCTCTAAGGGCAGATATCTGATTTTTAGGTCAAGAAGCATCTTACTCACATAGTAGATTGGCCTTTGGATCTTGTCCTATTCCTTTAGGAGCACAGCACTAACAGCTCAGCTTGATACAGCGAGGTACAAAAATAGTATTTCACCACTATTTGGCACTGTCAGTAGCGGTGGGAAAAAAAGATAGTGTTTCAGCTCAGTAAGAGCTTTCTCATTTTCTTCATCTCAAACGAACTGGTTTGCTCTCTTCATTACTTTGAAGAATGGATAGCACTGATCAGATGCTCGACTAATAAACCTATTGAGTGTTGCTGCCATCCCTATCACCTTTTGGACTTCTTTGAGATTCTGTGGGCTTTTTAAATTCTAGATAGCTGAGATTTGTTCAAGGTTTATTTCTATTTCCCTGTGAGTCACTAAGAAGCCTAGGAACTTTACAGAGCTTACACCAAAGGCACACTTAGAAGTGTTGAGCCTAAGCCTGTAAGTTTTGAAGATTTCAAAGGTCTTTCGTAGGTCGTCCAGGTGTTTGTTCGAGAGTTTTGTCTTTACCACCATGTCGTCGATGTAAACCTCCATAATATTGCTGATTAGATCCTCGAATATCTTAGTGGCGAGCCTTTGGTAAGTGCCTCCTGCATTATTGAGTCCGAATGGCATCACCCGATAGCAGTATATGCCCCGAGGAATGATGAAGGCTGTCTTCTCCATGTCCAGGGTGTATATGGCTATCTGGTGGTACCCTCTATATGCATTCAAGAAACTCATTCTCTCATGCCCTGCTGTTGAGTTGATGAGACGATCTATTCGGAATAGGGGGAAGTAGTCTTTGGGGCAGGCTTTGTTTAGATCGGTGAAGTCAACGCATACTCGCTATTTTTCGTTCTTCTTCTTGACCACTACGGTGTTTGCCAACCTGGTCAGATAATAGATTTCTTTGATTGTATTTGCCTCTTTCAGCCGTTGAACCTCTTCTACTACTGCTTCTGCATGATGTGGGGTAAACTTCCTGTGCTTCTATATTACTGGTTTCTTTTAGGGACCCACATTTAATTGATGACTAATTACTGTGGGATCTATTATGGGCATTTCGTAGGGTGTTCAGGCGAAGACTCCCTTATTTTTTTAAAAAAATTCTATCAGTTCAGCTTCTTCTTGTTCTGTCATGCTTGTTCCGAGCAAGAAGAACCGATCTGGATCCTCTAGGGAGATACTAATCTTCTTTAGGTCTTCAACCACCTTTTATTCAACTATTCGGCTGTAGTCATAGATTGTATGACCATCATCCACCTTTATGGTTTTCACCTCTGGTACTATTCTTGAGTTTTCATTGTGGCTAGGAAGCATTGCTTTGCCATGTGCTGATCTCCTTTGATTTCAACTACCTCATTACCCATCTAGAACTTGAGGGACTAGTGGTAAGTTGAAGGGACTGCTCCCAAGCTATGTATTCATGTCCTACCTACAATAGCATTATTTGTAGAAGGTTGATTGATAATTAAGAATTCAGTGTTTACCATTGCAGGTCCTGCCTTTATTGGTACAGTTGTCCTTCCTACCAGTCACATTGGGACTGTGCCAATACCGATCAACGGAGTCATGCACTTCTTGAGTGCTGAGTCTTTTAACCCCAGTTTTTGGAATAGACTGTAGTACATGATGTCAACCGAACTCCCTTGGTTTACCAACACTCGCATTACGTCGTAGTTGGTAATGCGTAAAGTTAGTTCCAAGGCATCATTGTGAGGTTGCTATATTCCCTTGAGCTCATCATTTGAGAAGTTAATCCCATGTACTTGACTTTGGTTGGAATTCTCCTATGTTCTTCGATGTTTGCCTTCATCCGCCTTCATTGTATTGGCCAGTGTCGTGGCTTGGTGCCCAACAACTGCTCCGGTAATTAGCTCGGTAGTTCCATGGATCATCTTTACCACCCCGAGAGGGACATCTCTCTGTTCGGGCCTTTGATTTTGTACCTGTGTTCTTTCTTCTTGAGTACTTTTCTCAATGTCAATAAACTCTAGAAGATGTCCTACTCGGATCAAATCTTTTAAATGTTTTCTGAACGTTCGGCATTCCCCAATCAAATGGCCATGATCTTGGTGGTAGTGGCACTTTCGCTTCTGATCTCATTTGTTCGTGTCCCCGATCAACTTTAGTGGCTATTGAAAATAAGTTTTATCTTTAATCTGGTTAAGAAGTTTGTGTAGAGGTTCTTTTAACACTATTTGTAGGGCTTGGTAGGCTGTTGACTCCTTTTTCTCTTGGAACTCCTTCTTGGACCTCTGGTCTTTTCATCCTTTATTCTTCCTCTTTGGCTATTTGACTGATGCGACACTCTATTTGGCTTGGCTTATATCTTCCTCGATTTTTACCATAAGCTCGAACATAGTAGATACAGTTTTCTTTGTAAGGGATTGTCTCAGATGGCTTTGTGGAGGCAACCCTATTTTGAAGGACATCATAGCCAATTGTTTACTACAATCTTCTATCTCGTTATAGGTTTTCCAATAACGCCGTGTATATTCCCGAATTGTCTCGCCCTCATTCTTTCATAGGGCTAAGAGCATATCAAAACTCTTCGGCTGTCTGCTGTTGGTAATGAACCAAGTAGTAAAAGATTCAAAAAATTGCTGCCAATTATCTATGGAACGAGGTGGCAACTTATGGAACCAACTAGAAGCTGTTTCTCCTAAACTGGATGGAAACATGTGGCACAGGAGTGCATCATTCTCGCTCCAGAGTGTCATTGCTTGTCTGTATTACCGAATATGGCTCACTAGATTTGTCTTCCCATCATACATCTCAAACTTTGATGGAAAAAAATTACACGGTGGATCTGCATTCTCGATAACCTCGGCTAATGGTGATACCGAGATCTACTCAAGAGCCCTCCTTGCTACATCTTAGGCTGTTCAACCACCTCTTTGCTGCATTCTGAAATTCATTCTTTTCTCTAACCATAATCGAAGATCTTGGTTTGGGTCCAGTTCGGCCCAAGCAACCTTTTGAGGGTTTGGTCAAACTGACTCGGTTCTAATTGTATCAGTTTACCTTGAACTCCTGAGGCTCTCCTCAGGTACCTTATGTCTTCGTCTCTGAGGATGACTCAAGCTATAGAATTCTGGGCTTTATTCAGTCTCCTCTAGTTCAGGATTTTCTCTTTGCCTTAACGTGGTTCCCTTTGGGTTTCCTGCCTCTAGATTATTCGCCTAAGCTCGCCTATTTCTCTGTCATGCTGTTCCATTATTTCTTCAAGGTTGTTGATAATCCTGTCCCGCTTGGCCAATCTCTCCTCTAATTTTTTTCTTTCTCTTGAAGGTGGAGGAGAATGACGTTGTCCTTTAGAACTGGTGGTAGAGTAACGTAGTCGCCTCCCATTATGTGAGGTGTTATTCCTATGCCTTTGAATCTCTGTTGGGATCCTGAGGACCCTTGGCCATTCTGGGATGATTGTTATGGATTGTTGAGGGACTCCCTGCCCTCTTGCATGGCTTTCAATAAATTCAGTAGGAGTCTGGCTCATGGTTCTGTTGGTTCGAGATCGTCATTCCCACAAACGGTGCCAAATTATGCGCGTTGTAAATTGAATTGCACAATCAGAACAAATTAGATTGGTTCAAACACGGTGATCCTAAACAGAGTCACGAACCAAACTCTAAGTTGTGGAACTCACTGGAGGCTACTAATGCAGTCGCCGAACTCCTACAAAATAAGGAACACCGTTAGTGCTTTCTGGCCTAGTTTAACTGGGAAGCACTTTGACGTTCAAGTGAGATTTCTCTCTGAGAGGCTTCTAATCAATAACTAGATTAGAATTGCGTACCTGTGGGTGTAGAGTTCCTGCCCTTATATAGGGGTTGAAACCAGGAAGGTTGAGTCCTCTTTGGACTCTGCCTCTTATTCTTTTATGAGATTTTACCTTATCTAGAGGCAATCAGAATTTCTTTAGGATGCTAGATTCTCCATTCTTGAACGATTTGTATTAGGTATGGAATTTCTTTGAGTTATTTGTTTTGTTTGGGGCCGACTTGGGCCTAAGTATTGTGGGTTGTTCCTTCTTGGTGTGGCACGAACTCGTTTATGGGTTGAACAACTAGTTAGTTGGCCTTATGATGCAATCTTTAATCCTGTTTGGTTTGGGCTAGGCTTCAAGCCCATAAATTTGTTCGCCTTTAGTTGTATACACATATAGTTGTATATTGATACTGAACAAATCATGATTAGCCTTGTTCTTTTTATTTGGTGAATTTGTTCTCAGAATCCTTCAATCGCTAGTGGAGTTTTGCTTCTTTGTTTCGAATATGGCTTAGAGGAATGTGATATCCATTCACCAAAAGTGCCCTTGTCATTGCGTTTGTAATCGTTGATTGTGATATGAAAATGAGAACTTGCAAAATTTGATTTTATTGCCACATTTGAAACTGTTGCCTCAATGTGATATGAAAATGAGAACTTGTAAAATATTATTAGAATTCTCATTTAAAACTGTTGCCTCAATGTGATATACAAATTATAACTTGCAAAATGTGATTTCATTGCTTCAATGTGTTCTCATCTGAAACACGCAAAATGTCTCATCATCATTGTATGTTCTCATTTGGGAAAGATCCAATGATAAACCTAATTCTCATAACTTAGAATGTTCCATGTTAAAGCATTGTATAATAAGACTGAGTACTGAAATTCACTTTACAAAATGGTGCGCTGTAAATGAGATTGAGTACTACAGCATTTTATAATGAGATTGAGAAATTAAATTCACATTAGAAAATGTTGCATTATACAATGATATTGATAAAATAAATTCATATTAGTATTGTGCTATAACTGCAAACTGTGTTATGAGAAATACGACTATAATGAGAAGTTTATATTGTGTTATGCTAAAGAGAATGTTGCATTACACAATAAGACTGGGAAAATAAATTCACATTAGTTATGTGCTGGAACTACAAACTGTGTTACGAGAAATACGAATATGATGAGAAGTTTATGATGTGTTATGACAAATGAGATCTTAAATTCACATTGATAAATGCATTCTAGTATGTGTAGCACACTGTGATAATGGGTGTACGCGTGGTTTCTTTTCAATCCATGAAGGTTTTGTTTGTAGGAATTGTGGTACCGGAATTTAAGATTTTGTTTTAAAAATAAAAAAATTCAAGAAATGTTTAGAAAATGCTTTAAAACCTTGAAAACTAAATTAAAATTTTTTTTTTTGAAAAATGGAGTCGCCATTTGATTTTTGAGAAAAATTAAGAAAAACAAAATGAACTACTGATCTTTAAAACGATAATCAGAAAAAATAAGGGTTCGAGGGCTAAGATTCGAATTGGGGAACGTGTTAGACACCCCGTTCGTCCAACTGTGAGGTTGACCTCTACTAATAATCATTAGTTTTTAATTAAATTTCTCAAATGCATACAAATATAGAAAATAGAGGCAAATAGAGAATATCCAAAATCAAAATAAGAAAATATGTAACATATGCATATAGAACGCCAAACAAAACAAGTAGCAAAAGAAAATTCTAAGTTCTACGACATGCAATTTCTAACTCAAGGATACATGGAGCAAACTCGCATGCAATATCACCAAATAACTTAAACTAACATAAGCAAGTATTATATCGAAAGAAATATAGTCTCAAAATCCTCTAAGTTCTAATCATACTAAAAATTAATTATGAACATGAATTGTATATTGCCAAATTTTCAAAATTATACTATTTGAAATCAAACAAACAAATCATGCTTTAATTTTTTTTTAAATTTTAATCAAATGTAAATTTCATGCTGATTTATCAATACAGCAACAAAAGATACTACTTAAAATAAAAATTAAACTATTAAAACAATGAATATCACATAAAAAACATATTAATCATTTTTCAAATACAAAATACAGGTGTAATATTGAGAATTACAATCGTATGAATGTAAGTGCACCAAATGCGACAACTCTGACATTGTAAATCAAAATTGCCAGATATGTTGGCATTATTTTGATGAATTCAAGGTGCTAATTGTGAATGTGCAATATGGACAAAGTAAAAACTATAACTTATTTTTTAACAAATATGAATTTAGCTAAACTTAATTAAGCTAAACATACTTATCATAACTAACTAAATACTCATGATCTATTTAAATAAAATGGTATAATTGAATCAACTACATAAGTGACATGAATCATGCATGTGAAATAAAGTACTGAAACTAATTCAGTTACTCCAAGAGAGAAGAAAGGAAGAAAGAAAGACCGATAATCTAAACAAAATACCTAAGTTGTTACTATCTGGGTGAACCCTCAAGTCGGGAAGTAGTGATCAACGATCCAATCCTTAGGAAATACTCCAACTCCGGTGAATAGATGAGTCAAGAATCTAGCTGAGTATCAGTGGTCGTTCTCTAAGTACTTCAACAAAATATCGGTATTAGAATTCTCTCTTTTTTTAACCTGTCAGTGGTTCGATATCAGAATTGTCCTCACAAAATCGTACTAGAGGTACGATATTTATAGAGTTCATCAACCAATGAGGTGCTGACATGTTTTGGGACACGTTAGGATTTTTGGACTTGGCGGTCGCCACAACAAAAACAAGTTCCAAGGGTTTCTTATGGCGGTCGCCATAATAAAGTTGGCAACCTTAAGGTTCAAATGTGGCGGTCGCAACCTTTGATAGGGTTTTCAAGAGGTTCTTATGGCGGTCGCCACAATGCAGTTGGCGACCCCGAGGTTCAAACATGGCGGCTCAACAGTTGACGTTAGCGATTCAAGATTTGGGCAATGAAGGTCAATTGGGTTGAAGGTTTTGATCATTTGGCTTGGGTACTGAGCTTGGATCGTTTCTCGAGAATCATTCTGAAGCACCATTCCACTTGATTTCATCATCGAAAACACCCGAACCAACCTTAGATTAGGCGAGGTCAAATTAGGGTGTTTATAGGAATCAATCCATTATATTGATTTTTTTACACATCCTTCTAGATTGATGTTTCTTTCCAAACAATCTACTTAAGCTCACTGTTTCATTTCATGATTTTTTTACATTTCGAACCTAAACTAATTTATGTATTCATTCTGTCATAATAATCACTCAAAAACTACTGAATTTATCAACAAATAATGCTAATATCCAGCTGATAAATAATATATCAGGGTAGGGATGAAAGAATAACCAAAAAAATCAAATCGTTCGACCAAACCGATTGAAAATACCGATTTAAGGTCAATTTACATGGCTTGAACAGTCTAGTCGGTTTCTCTTCTTTAAAAATTCTGTAGGCCAGTTTGATTGATAATTTCTCTAAGTGAAAATTAAAAAACCATAGATGAGGTGCTTCAGTGTTTAATTGTTGGATGAGAGACATGTTCTATGCCTTCACATTCCAAAGGTTCTCTATAAGGACCCGATCCATTTTACTTTCTAGAATTAAAGAAACCATGTTATGAAAATTTCGGTGAAAAATGGTTAAGTGTGTTAATCGTATGTAAGAATTAAAACTTGAGCATGATAACATTTGCTAACAATGATTGTATGCTTGGTAGTGCATGAGAACTTTGTTGTGAAGTGTTTCGATTATGTTTTGGGTTCAGTGTTGTATCCGTTGTTTGGATTTTCACCCAGTGCTGACCGCTCAAGCAGAGGGTAGCCCGCTTGAGCAGACAGGTGACCGAGAGTTCGAGTAAATAGGGATCGCTCGAGCGGTAGATGGCCCGCTCAAGCAGACTGTCGGCGAGCAGACTTTTTAAAGTTGCGAGTTGGTCTTTTTCTCTCATTTTTTCTCTCCCCCTCTCTCTAAACTCATTTGGATAACTCTCATTGGAGCACCTTAGGGCTTTCCTTGCCCCTTTTGGTGGTGATTCCTTGCTTCCATCTTGGTGGGATAATTGTTGGGGCTTGGGCTTGGCGTTGAAGGCTTCCTTCTTGCCTTTTGATTGGAGATCCTCGTGGTTAGAGCTTGTTAGGGTGGTTTCTTCGTTGTTAGAGCTTCAAAGAGATATGATTTATGACTATTCTTGAGTATCTATTTGATATGAGTTATGTTTTTAATTTTATGAACATAAATGCATGAAACTGGTATTTTCGAAATCCTAGGTTAGAGTTTGGTGTTAAAGAATGTTAAATCTTAGATTTATAGATGATTTAACATGATTCTACCTTCTTATTATCATTGGATATGATCAAGATTGAGAAATGTTGGGTTAGGATTTGGATTTGAATCAAAATTGTAAAATTTGGGGCTTTTGGGGTTAATGGACTCGTATGTTGAAATTGATGAAATTATTGAACAAATTGAGATTGTATTAACCTCTTGCATATATATATATATATATATATATTCCATGATTTTGAATGATATGTGAAAAATGGTAGGTGATGGATTGGAGGTTTGGCGTAAAACTGGTGGCCGGTTGAATTTGAATCGTATGAAAGTGTTAACTTGGGGATTTTGAGCCTTTACATTCGAAAATATGAATTATGAGAATTTATGTGATGATTGAAATTAGAACCGTAATGGTATGGGATTTGACGAGAGGAACCAGATTGACGGTTGGACTCGTATTGGTTGTTAAATGAATATGATATAATTAAAGTATCTTATGACCAAATTGAATGTTTAAATTTGGGTACGAGTTGTTTTTCGGTGAAAGATCAAAAACTTGTGCAATGTAAGGTAAGTCTTTTCTTTGGGTTAATTCTCGTAAAAGCGTGCTATTGGGCGGCCCTCCCATCAATATTTTTGAGAAAAATAGAAAATGTGTGCTTTTCGCGCCGGGTTATAGAATGGGTATTTATCTATTGGACCTCGCGTAACCTAATTGTGATAAATACACATGGGTCTATAGGCGGCGTCAGGCTTTAGTACTTGATTAAATCAATGAACGAATTGTGTTGGTAAACCATAATTCGATGAAATGAATGAATTGCGGAGTGTGAGAATACTTTGGGGTTGGTTGGGAAACGGTGGAGGTGACAAGTTATAAAGGTTAGCTCAACTACTACCATGAAACTTTGAAGTAAAATCTTCATTTGAAAACTTGGTTATGTGACGGAACCTGATTTGGGAAAAATAGTATTGGTTAAATAAATTTATATATTGCATCTCTCATAACCATCATCGCATATCATGCATACATTTATCATTAGTCTTTTTTCTACGAGCCTCGACTCATACTGTTTAACAACATTTCAAGTGATAGCGGGAAAAAACTATTGGAGTAAGCTGGATGGTCGCGGAATCCCTTTTGAGTAGTTAATAGAATTACACTTTATTGATAGTATATTTTGAGAAATAAAATTGTAAATATAATTCTTATTTTTGAGCATTTGGATCATTGCATTTTGGGTTAGGATATCCGCGTTGTAAGGCCATAAGGTCATATATTCATGATTTGTATATATGTGAGGGTGTCAGGCTCGTTGATGGGTTGAATCCTTTAGTTTTTTAATGATGTATCGTGCTCTTGAAGTTCGATTCCGGATTTTTTGGTCAAAAATGTTATTTTCTTATCAAACATATGTTTTACTTCTCAAGTTTACCTATTTAAACTCATGTTTCATCGATAGAAAAATAGGTGACTTTTCAATATTTAGTTAAATTTGTAGAATTTTGGGCAGTGAGTTCTCGGGTACCTTACTGCTCAAGCAGTGAGAAGCCCGCTCGAGCAGACTGTGTTCGGTGGTATTTTTATTGGGTTTTGATTTAAAAATAGAATTTTTATGAAATATTTTCGGGTAACCCTTTGGGGTATAAAAGGACTATTTTAGGGGAGGTTGTTTACAAAAAAATTTGGCTCTTGTATCCTTATGTTGACTAGAAAATTAGAAGTTTGGCTTCATTTATTGAATATTTTCTTAAAATCGAATTCTTGCTTTTATTAAATTACTCAGGTTTTTATTATTACGAAATTGAGGCGTTACATTCTCTCTTATGGCACCCAAACCTCAGCGCCTCCATCGATGTACTCTCTCTCTCCTCATATATCTATATCTATATATATACATATTTCTATTATATAAGCCCTAGCACATGCCTTGTGTCTGTGTTTCTTCTGGTGAAATGATTGCTCAAATTCACTCTGTGAAATTATTGACTGTTGCAGAGGCGGCTATGCAGAGAGTCACAAAAAGGTCGAGGACGATGGCCACTACTGAATCCACATCGGTGAAGGATGCGTTCGACAAATACGTGAACTACCTCAATGAGAATATGCAATCATTAGACCACGCATGAGGGTATTTTGGCCCGCTACTTTGATAGAATTTAAAAATAGGATCTGTATGGTTATTCTATTAGTGATTGGGACCTATCCCCAAATAAATTCCTAATATAGTACTCATAATTAATTATTCCTATATTGAATCCTGACCAAACATTGAAAAACTACACAAATTTGGAAACTTTTGAATATGAGGGTGGGACTCATGTAGCATATATGGTTGTATTAAAATACCATGATTGTATTTAGATATGTGTTTAAGTGTATGTGCATTTATCTTTTTTCTAGTTCTGTTACTTAGGCTAGAAATGCTTTATTAGTTTATTTAAAGGTATTTTAATTTTAATTTAATTATAAAATTAATTTTAAATAATAAATATTTTAAAATAATTATGAAAAACATTCTAAATATTTTTTAATAGGCTCATTCTTAACTTAAACCAAAAATTAAAAAAATATATATATAAACTAGAAAAATATACAAATATAATTATATTTTTTGGACAGTATATGTGTATGCATATATATTGGAAACACATTTTTTATGGGAGATGAAAGATGAAGGGAAGTGGGTTTGAAATAAAGAGAGAAAAAAAAGTTAGATTTAAAATAGAGGGAAAATTTTTTTTTCCTTTTGATTTGAAATGAAAAGAGAGAAAAAAAACAGATTATTGTGAGAAAAAAAGAAAGAAAAAGTGCTACATATGACAAATTTTAATACCAACCCTTTTTTATAGTATAACAAGTTTTGTCGTGTGTGGTTGCCACAAATAGCGTCATCGATCGTAGCTGCGCCGTGTGCACAAAGCAAACTATTTATTTTTCATATTTCATAATTTTTTTAACTTCTTTATCGTATAATTAACTTAATAATCTCAAACTGTAAATACGAGCAAGATGTTCAGACTCAATTGTGGTAAAAAAAAACTTATCTTATTTTTTTTAGATCGTTTTGATGAAAACAACAGAAAAAGTAAAAATTTTAATTAAAAAATAAAAACATAACTAAATACAAAAACAAACAACATATAATTTGACTTATTTTGTCATTTTTTAACTTTTCTCAAATTTTCATCAAAAAAATTTACTTTTTTATCCCATTTCGATGAGAGAATAAAAAAATATAATAGTTTAATCAAAAAACTAATTTTTTTTTTCAAAAAATAAATAAATTAATAATTATCCCAAAAGGGGAGCCAATATTAGCCAATAAACCATCCCAAGGACTGGTCATGACATTTTGAAACAATCCTGCCTCTCCCTCAAATAAGTGCTTTAAGATTGATTGTGTTGACCAAGCTACTAGATACTATTCTTCTTTCCAATTATTCCCACTAAAACAGAATCTACATATTCAATCAAACAGCTAATCAATTCTTGTGCTTATGGTGGATAGTCCTCCTATTGTCACATTATGAATTTCCAAATAAATGTTGTGCATATATTCTCTTCTGCTTCAAATTTGTTCCTTTTATGTTCATGATTTTATTCCATGGACAGTTGGTATTTTATTTTTTATATTTTTTTGCTCCGTCAAGTTAAACTTTGGTCCATTTTCACTTTGTTCCCGGTATGTTAAAAAATCACATTTGAAAAATCACGTTTTGAGATTGATTTGCACTACTTGATATATCAAACCAAACGACACAAACAAATAAACAACAACAACAACACAAGAAAAATAAAACACAACCACATGAGGCACAAGATTTTCACGTGAAAAATCCTTACTCGGATAAAAACTACAAGACCAATCCACATTCGGGTAAATCAAACATTATTACTGAATTTTGGTAACAAGAAATCTTACAAACCACAATTTAATTTACAACTTACGGATGTAAGTCTACTCTTACCGAATTCACGCACAGCAAATCGTACTTGACTGCCGCTATAATTCATCACATGTCTTTGCCACTTGAGAATCCACTCAAGCGAAAGATGAGAAATTAAGGTATGACGCTTGAACGATCTTTATGAAGCTCTCAATAAATTAATGAATCGTCAAGCAGAGTTCCATAATAGTTTTTTGGATGCACACGCTCTAAGGTTGCTATGTTCTGATCTGAATCACCAATCTAAGAAAGCGGATGCTCATCCCAAATTAAAGTTAAAGCTGACCGGCAACCCAGATTGGTCAAGCGATCTTGACCTGCTTGCAGTACTTTTCAACTTTTGCACAGTTTTTGCATTGTTTAAGTACTATAGTCATGCTGCAACATATAAATCTAACTCTCAAGAACAAGCGTCATATGTCAAACAATAAACATGAACGTTTTGTTACATATTTGTCAAAACGATCAATATAGAGGTCAAAATTTCCTAACATTTATAATGAGTTTTTTTAGGAGACGTAGCCCATAGAGCAGATTTTGAGATTTATATATTTGCTGCTTTTGGCTACAGTTTTATAATCTCATTTTGTATTATCTCACTTTATAGTGAAATCGTTGCAAAATTTGTGAATGCAATCATAGTATCGGGTAAATTACGTAAATCTTCTGTTAGGGGTGTGATTATATTATTATTTCCATTATTGATTTTTTTATTTTTTGCCACAACAATCAAACCTTGATAATGATATTTTAATTAATTGTGGACATTTTCTTTCCATTTTCTTTCATTTTCCTTTAATTTTGATGCTCAAGTTTGATAAGAAAATAATTTTTCTTTCATCTTTTCATTTCCATTCACTTCTTTTATGGACCTAGAATATTCATTGCACTAACTTGTCATTCAATATAAGGTTTTATGAATAAAATTTAAATACACTGTCCATGTTTGATAAGAGTTTTCAAACTTCATATTAGACTTAGTCCAATAGTCTTAATAACATCGTGTTCGCTTTTCTTATTCAAAAATCGAATTGTGAATCATTTTGGATTATGATTAAGAAACCCACTCAATCGATGGATTCAAAAACTCCAGTAGAGATAAGATTCGCAATTCATTCCAACCAAATTGGAAGAAGAAGACGATATTACCCATGGCCTCTAGTTGAAGTCTATTACCGTTAGGATTTAAAGCACACGAATTCCTAAAATGGGATCTGGTTCGATAGAGAAAGAACTGACGTAAGCTACGAATCAACACAAAGAAAATAAATAATAAAAATAACCACAAAGAAGAACATAAAATATACGTGATTCTTATGTGATTTAAGAAACTCAATATCATTTAGTTTTCTTATTCTTCAATCTTAACAATCTCCATGTTGGCTCGAATTTTTGAACCATCTTGAAGATTTGTCGACCGCCTCATCGTACACCACTTTCACGGATATGGATACTCCACCATCTCTGACCATCAATCTGAATGAAATTGGACTTCACCTCGATTACTGCTCTCTTGTCTGATATACTAACTTTTCGATCTGATTAAGCCACATATACTAGAGATTTAAGCCGTCGCGGTTGAATTCCGCCTATATGGTAGTAATAACTCTACTTACCACCACGTCCTCTACTAGTCTGTAGAGATATCTAACATGATATTCTGCATCTTTATTGCGATCGAGTGATTAAGTCAATAATCAGAAGATCTGATACCACTTGTTGGAATTTAAAGCACACAAATCTCAAAAATAGGATTTGATTGGGCAGTGAAAAAATTCACGTAGGGTACGATCCACACAAAGCAAATAAAGAATAAAAATAACCACAAGAAAAACACAAGATATACGTGGTTTGACTGGTTGCCTACCTCCACGAGAGAACAAGAAAAAATAATCTACTATTATCAATAAGAATTACAAGAACTAACTCTACACTTTTAGATATCTAAATATGAGCCTCACTCTAGTGTATCTGAGCCTATCTTTACACTTTTTGACCTCAACCTAAGCCTCTCTGGTGTATTCTTACATTCTGCCTTACTCTCTCCATGTTTTGGGATTTTTGGTACTTAAACTCCCTTTATATAAGTTTAAATAGAATCTCAATTAAAATCCAACTCAATAAACTAGTTGCCAAAAATGATTACCAACGTGTTTCCCATGTGATTTAGAAAACTCAATATAATTTAATTTCCTTATCCTTCAGTACCACTGATTGACTGATGATTTTCAAATTTGATACTCACAAACTTGTTCCACTAGAATTAGAATCGAGTCAATCTCGACAATTTTTACATTGGCTCGAATTTTTGAACCATCTTAAAGATCTATTGTCCGCCTCGTACTACACCACTTTTATTGGTATGGATGCTCCACCTTCTTCGACCATCAATCTAAATGAACTTGGATTTCACCTCGAATACTGCTTTCTTGTCTGATATGCTGTTCTTGTCGATTTGATTAAGCCGCATTTGCCAGAGATCTATGCCGTTGCTGCTGGATTCTGTGTGCCTGTGTGGTAGTGGTAACTTCACCTACCACAACGTCCTCTAATAGTCTGTTGAGATTTTTAACATGATATTTTGCATCTTTATTGCGATCGAGTGATTAAGCCAATAACCAGAAGATCCGATACCACTTGTTGGAATTTAAAACACATGAATCTCCAAAATAAAATTTGATTGGACAGCGAAAAAACTCACGTAGGCTATGATCCACACAAAGCAAATAAAGGATAAAAATAACCACAAGAAGGACACAAATTATATGTGATTCGATTGGCTTCCTACCTTAATGAAAGAATAAGAAAGAATAATCCACTATTATCAATAAGGATTACTAAAACTGATTCTGAAATCTCTGATCTCTAAATTTGAACCTCACTATAGTGTATCCGATCATTTCTCTACACTCTCTGGTCTCAACTTGAGCTTTTTTAGAGCATTCTTACATTCTGCCTCACTCTCTTTGTGTCCTGGGGTTTCTGGTGCTTAAAACCCCTTTATATAAGTTTTAAAGGAATCTCAATTAAAATTCAACTCAATAAACTGGTTGCCAAAAAAGATCACCGACGTGATTCCCATGTGATTTAGGAAACTCAATATCATTTAGTTTCCTTATCCTTCAATACCAATTATTGACTGAGTATTTTTAAATTTGATACTCACAAATCTGACCCACCAAAATCAAATTCGAGTCAACCCCAATAATCACTTGTGAAAAAAACAAGTTTTGTCGCTTGCTAAAGCTTTCAATATTAAGAATGTTAGAAACAGACAACCCAAGAGGGGGGGGGGGGAGAATTGGGTTTCTATGCTAGCAATGGAGATTTAAAAACCTTTTTAGAAAAACTTTTAATATCTTACAGAAACTAGATATGCAATTAAGAAATTAATGCAAGAATTAAAAGTAGAGGGAAAGAGATAAAAAACCAGAC
>JAULJZ010154501.1:0-28956 GCA_032270985.1 Heliamphora pulchella
GAGGAGGAGGAGGTCGACGGTGGTGATGCGAAAGAGGTGGTGGTCTAGGGATAGCAGCTAATGTTTGGAGAAGGGAAGGGAAGAGGAAGGCAATGGTGGCTACGATTATGCTATAAATGTGGATAATATAAGTGTAAATGTATGTAGTACCAAATTTTTCAAATTCAAAATTCAAAAATGATAGGAAAAGAAATCAAATCTTTTAAATAGGGGTAAATTGGTCATAAAATTTTATCTTGATTTATAATATGACTAAAACTACTAAAATAAAGATAGTAAGATTAAAACTCTTACGAGATTTAAAAATGAACTAATTCTTAAATTTTTCTTTTAAAAATAGCAATTGAGATCAAATTAACTTTAAATTTTACGGTCAAAATCTTACATCTTTTGAAAGATGTTCTCCCTCATATTAACATATTTGTAAAAAACGATTGAAATTAATTCTAAGCTTAAATTTTTTGGCTTAAAGCTCACATTTTAAAAAAGTCTTTTAATGGTGAGTATTTATTCAATATAAAAAAATATAGAGTTGAGAGTATTTTTTTTTTCTATTTTTAACTCTCCCTCATTCTTTCTCTTCATCTTTTTTCGTTAGACAAACATAATTTAAATTTCTCACTATCTCACTCAAATAAAGACGAAACTAGGATGTTATATCTCGAGGGGTCATACAAAAAATATATATTTTTGCCTATTGGCATAAACTATCCTATTTTAATTAGAGAATGAAAAAAAATAAAGAATTACACTAATGTGAAACGAAATAAATAAAATTAACATAGATTTAGTTTAAAAAATATTTGAACAAAATAAACGTCACTTGAACCCATCAACTATTAAAATGCAACTCAATGTCCTCTCAAATTCTCAAAATCTTTTATGATTGACTTAGTACTAAACTTTTTAATAATTTCCCATTCAATACACAAAAGCGAATAATCCGTACAAAAATCATCGATTATATTTTGCAAAACCTTGTTGTTTGCAAAACCTTGTTGAGACAATATTCATAGCTAAAAAGAAAAAAAAGAACAAAAGTCATTAAAAATAAAAAATAAATAGGGAGGGGTTCTTGATAGAAAGTGCGGGCCAGCCCAATCAATGAAAATAAGGCCTTGTTTTTTTTTAAGAGCTTTGAGTTAAAAGTTTTAAAAAATAAATTTTAACGTGTAAAGCTCAGTAATAAAAATTTTAACGCGCAAGATCTAATTACATAATTTTTCTCAAAAATATTCTCAAAATAGATAAATTTATCTGTTAAGCATATGAATACAAATAATTCAAATATATAAATTTATCTGTATACATATTTATGTCTAACAGATAAAATTATCTGTTTATATATAAACATATATAATACAAACAGATAAATTTATCTGTATATATATTTTGAAAAAAAACAGATAAATTTATATGTGTTTCTGTTGTGAAAAATGCTCAAACAGATAAATTATCTTCAAACAGATAAATTTATTTATTTGAGAAGCTCAAACAGATAAATTTATCTATTGAAGGTAAAAGAAAAATACTTAAATAGATAAATTTATCTGTTTGAGAAAACGGTCATCGAAATCGCAATGCCTAACAAGGGGGTTAGGGTTGGAGAGAGAGAGAGAGAGAGAGATTCCTTATTTACCACAATACCACTGCATTATATGTCCTTAAGGGGATGATACCAGGTTTGATGGATTCAGTATATAGTAATAGAGTTGCTAAATAATGATTCAGCAATCTATATACTTTTAACACTGGGAGGGATGAGATTGCGTGGAGGAGGAGCACTGTTGTTGGAAGCCTCGAGTCGGACCGCTGGTAGGAGATAGTTCTCTAGTCACTGCCATGAATCAGTTATGAACCTAGTGCGTGCCCCAATCAAATTTCTTTGTGCGTGCACAGATAAATTTATTTGTTTTAAAGTTTTTTTATTTTAAAAGAATTTTACGCGTTAAAATTTTTATGCAAATAGATCTTACTCGTTAAAAAATCTTATGCTAGATGAAAAACAATAAGTAACCTATAAATTAGACTGTTCACTAATTTTTCATTTTTTTTACTTACTTTAATTAAAAAAGAAATTATAAAAAGCAGTTGGGGCCATTCGCCCTCATAGCCTACTCCATGGTCCGTTCCTACATTCAAACAAGCCCATTTCATTCTTCTCTCTATAAGATAACTTCATTTATCATCTATGTACCTTTTCATATTCTTCTTTGTCGCTGCACATAAAAAATACGCTCCTATCTTCATATTATACTTAATAATTCCTTTAAACAAGAACAATTTGCTAATTTATTTCCAAATCATTAAAGCCCATCGTATTAAAAAGTTTACTTCAATCGGTTGGATCTACATAAAAATATCAATTTTTGTTTGAAAAAATATCCAGGCTAAATATGTAATTTTGTTTGGTAAAATTTTTTGTCACAACTTTTAGTTTTCTGCTATTAATTTTATTTATAAGCTACAATTCATTTTAAACATCAACAGTTTCTGCTACAAACTATAATTTTCTTTTTTTCATTTCAACTACAGGTTATAATCTTTACCAAACACTTACAACTTCTACTGTAAATTATAATTTATAAGCTACTATTTTCAGCAATACCAAACACCACCATAAAACATACTCTCTCTCTCTCTCTCTCTCTCTCTCTCTCTCTCTCTCTATATATATATATATATATATATATATATATGGTCCATAACTTAGATGATCATTAGAAATTGCATTGATTTAATTATGTTAGGAGAATTATTTTAATATAAAATAATAGTTAGTAAAATTAATGTAATTGATGGTTAGTGGGAAAAAAATAATGGTTAGTGATATTAAAATGGAAGTATTTATTATCAGACCATGGAGTGACTTTTGACTTTCATAACCCCATAATTTTTTAACTCGAATCTAATAAAGTACCAAAGTGCTTCGTCACTGTACCAATTAATTTTTCAAGAGGTTATCAATATAAAAAGCTAAGTATATGTTTGGTTTAGTTTTTTTAAAAAAGATTTTTTGCTTAAAAATCTCTTAAAAAATCTATTTGTTTATCTTCTCACTGTAATTAATTAGTTTTTTTTCATATTTTATATATATATTTTTTTATAAAAAGTCCAACAAGCCAAAGCCAGGCCAAACATACCCTAAAGTGCAAAGTAAAATTAGAGAGTAAATTAAAAATGTGTTTTTTCTTTTTGTGTGGAACTTTGAGGTCAACTTCTTATGCAGGCTTGGTAAGAGTTACATGATTTAGAGGAGGATTGGTGATTATTACAATATATTCACTATCAAATTCAAAACAAAAAACTTTTAGGAAAAAATAAAAAATAAAAAATAAAAAATTAAATGATCAAAGTGACACGAAACACATACTTTATGAATTATACGATATATATTCTATCTTTATAATCAAAAAGGTAAATTATATTTACCTTCTCCGAAATTTTTAAATATTTTAAAGACCTTCCTTATAGTTATTGAAATAACACCGTGCTCCCGCCTATTATTAATTTTCAAGTTTAGATTCTGCCACCGTCCATCCACCGTCAAGGGATTGATTGAAATTAATGACCTAAGACAAACATATGATTTTTTTTTTAAATTTTGCCTTTCTTAGTGGCAATAGACTACTTTAGCCTTATAATTTGAAAGTTAAAAGTAAAACATACCCATATATTATGAAGCATTATGGGCAAACATAACCTTGTTATATTCCCATAAAACATATTCTATTATTCTACATAATTTATAATATATGTATTCTTTCAAAGATTAGTTATTATTATGTGAAGAAGGTCATTTTTAATGCAGAGAAGTAAAGATATGTACATAATGCATTTTTTCTTTTTGTCTAATTGTAATATATGCAATGCAGGGTTAAGATGTCTACTTTTAGTAATATAGAGAGCAATCAAAATCAAAATCAAATATGATTGATTTCAAATTATAAAATAATTTATAATGCTACAAATTTGCAAGTCCAAAATCAACTTTTTTTTGGACTGGATTTTCTTTTGCTAATAATCTAAATCTTTTAAAATTAAATTATTTATGATTATGATATTAAGACTAGTTAAGATTATTTATTATCTTTTTTGCTAACAGTGTATATCTTATAAACTATCTAATTTTTTTAAATGTAAACTTTAGATAACCTCAGATTATTTATTATCTTTTTGTTAATATATGTCACAATCTAAGTGGTCCAAATTTAAAATTTTCAAAATATTTAAAAAATCCTATTAAGCAATTCATTTCGTAATTAATAAGATTGTAAAAAATGAGATTTACCCTTTTTAAAAAAATAAAAGTCTTTCATATCTCTCCAACTCTCCATCATATATGTCCAATGTACCTTGAGCTTTTTTTTTTTTTGTGTAAAAAACTAATTAATTTTTTAAATCGTAAAAATTAAATATGGTTTTTTGTTGATTCCGTAATTTTAGAATTATAAATTATTTTATAATTGGAATTCAATCATATTTAATTTTTAGGGGGCCTCATAAATCATGTTGGCAGAAAATTGTTGACTTATGTAACTGTAATTTAGGCTTTGTTTTGGCTTCTGATTTAAAATTGACTTAAATTTTTTTGACTTAGGCTCCGTTTGTTTTGACGTAAAATATTTTAAAATATTTTACATGTAAAATAATTTTATAAAAATTATTTTTTTTACTTGTATTTTTTGGTATTTGGTTAAAATTTAAAAAATAAGAATGAGAGATGAGGGTGACCAAAAGCGGGAAGAATTATGGAGAAAGAATTTTGAAAAAATTTCGAAATGATTCATGTGAGAAGGATCTGCCTCTCATTCTCTCATTCTTATTTGCTATGAGAATGACCAAATGCGATAAAAATTGGATGAAGGTTCCGAAGGAATATTTCAAAATTAACTTACGTGTTAATTTTTTATAAGTTAAATTTAATTTAATGAAGTAAAATATTTTACTAAAAAACATATTTTACATAAAATTATCAGCCAAACAGTAAAAATTAAGTAAAATATTTTATCCAAAAATATTCTAAATCAAAACAAAGAGAGCTTTAATGCCTATAAAGTCATTTTCTCCTTATTTGGTAACCTCAATTACTTGAGTATTTTTGTTATTAGCTTTTAGCCTTTAAATCACCCTTAAAATCTATTAAATAAAGTTTTTCCTTATTTGAATTAAAGTGACTTAAAGTAAAAAAATCTAATTTAATTGAAAAAATATTTTTTACGTTTTTAATCAAACTAATAGAAAACATTATTTTTACGTTTTTAAGTAATTTCACGAGTGAAATGCGATAATAACATAATAAAACAAGTAAACTCAACACATAAGATTTTAATCGTGAAAAACCAAACTCGGATAAAAAATTACGGGATTAATTAAAGTTTAAGTAATCAAGCACTATTAATTGAACAGTTACATAACATAACTTATAGATTTTAATCGAATCTTCAATCCAAACATTCTAAGCTAACTTGTCGAATTCACGTACATCGTTTTTCACTAAATCACTGTAGTAACGCATTCTCAAAATTACACAAGTATTGAATTCTCGATATTTTCGTACTAACGGAATTCAACGTCAGTAAACTTAGAGCACCTTCTAAGTTTGAACACGAACAATTTTCATATATTGGAGAACATGAATGTCACTCCAATTAAGACTTTCAAGCTCTAGAATATTAATTCTTGAGATGTATTTCATGACTGGTGTATACTTTATTATATAGGTATAGACAACCCAACAATTAGAGTTTCAAATGAATTGAAATTACGATGGGGGTCTGCTTGAGCGGACTTGGGATCGTTCAAGTGGTCATGCAGCAATTGCATTGTGCTTTATCTTTAGTTGACGAACTGCTTTATTAGCTTGTACTCTTGGCTTCAATGTATATGCTTCAGTCTTTTTAGTTTGAATAGAATCTTGATCAAAGACCCCTAATCTTTTTAAGACTTACAACTAAATTAAGTGACTCTAGAAAAACTCAAACTAATTAGGATTCCTAGAGTTATCCAACTTCAAAAATCTTAAATACATTAGGAGTTTTACAATTATAATAAGACTTAAATAACCACAAAAAATTAGGAAATTTAAATTAAAACAGTTAATTAAATTCTTAACAAAAATCAAGTTACCAAACAGAGGCAATCAGAGTTTAATTTTTTTTCTATTTTTTTCCAAACAAACTATGTTAGGCTTTTTAATTTTTTCCTTTTTTGACCAAAACTGCCAAAAAACAGGTTAGGCAATCAGAGTTTTAGTGTTTTTTTTAATTTTAAATTGAATTTTTTGATTTTTCGATCCATTTCATAAAGATAAATTGAAATTTTTTTAAAAATTTTGATGATTTAAAAAAAACATGAATAAATTTAATGATAAAAAATATATAATATGATTTAATAAATAATTGATAAAAAAGACTTTAAAAACACGTTGAAGCCTCTTCTTCGTCATTTACTTTTATATATAAAATTCTCCAATAAAATAAAGGGACAAATATGACATTTGATTCCCTTCCCTCCGTTAACGAAGACTTATGAAAAATTATGACAAGAGAGCATAATGTTATTTCAATAATTATAAAAGGTCTTTAAAATATTTAAAAATTTTAGAAGAAATAAGTATAATTTACCCAAAATAAAAGCATTCACACCCATTTCCTTCTCAACTTTGCTTTAATTTCCTGCTTTTCTTTTCCTTTAGTTTAATTTTCTTGGTCCGGAGGGAGAAGGTTTCAAATTTGCGTTTGGACCGTTCGGTAAAAGTTCCTCATCATTTTTATTTTTTCCCCACTGAGAATTCTGACAATTCAGAATTTGAATTCAGTGAGTTTCTTTACGTGGGAAGGTAAAACATTTTTGGCCCATCACCAACAAAACCATATCTTAATGCGAATTATGGCGATCGATTTTTATTTTTTAATTTAATTTTTTTTATATATTTTAATAATAATTTTTTTGCGTAGAGGTTTATGATGCTTTTTTAAGTTTAGTTTCTTTTTTGTGTAGAGTTATTTTTTCTCATCGCGTGAAGACTTTTTATCTTCATTGAAGAGTTGCTTTGTATTTAGACTCTGTTTATTTCGGTATAAAATATTTTACATATAAAATAATTTTATAAATATAATTTTTTTACTTGTATTTTTTTGGTGTTTGATTAAAATTTGAAAAATGAGAATGAGAGACGAAAGTGACCAAAGGCGGGAAGGATTTGAAAAAAAAATTCTAGAGAATTCGTGTGAAAAGAATTTGCCTCTCATTCTCTCATTTTTATTTGCTACGAGAATGACCAAAAGCAGTAAGAATTGGGTGAAGGTTCCGAAAGTACATTCCAAAATTAACTTGGGTTAATAAGGTAAAATAAGGTAAAATATTGGGTTAATAAGGTAAAATATTTTACTAAAAAATATATTTTACATAGGTATTATCAGTCAAACAATAAAAATTAAGTAAAATAATTTATTCAAAAATATTTTACATCAAAACAAACAAAGCCTAAATGTACCTTTTTATTCAATTTTATGTCAGATGTACAGTGCATTTATGTCTGGGGCCTTTCTTATTAGCACAAAAACTTAAAAAAAAAAAAAACTCAAAACATGTTGGACCCGCTTGTAAGTTGTAACAGCCAAATAATTGAAATTGGAAGGGAAAAGTTGTAATCATGGTGTTTTTGAAAATATTTTTAACTAAATTTTATGTAAAAAGCTTCAATACACATTGTGTTTTTTTGAATTTATGATATACACTTATGAGATTTTGTTTTTAAAATTATGAATGTTTGCCGTTATGAAATATTTGAAATAACAAATTAAAAATTATGGATTATGAATTATGTGATTTTGTTTTGAATTTTTTTGACTTAAATTTATGAATTTTTGTGATTATTAATTTATGAATCAGTGTAATTTTTAATATAAATTTGTGTAGAATAGTTAGGAATTTATATGCATGGTAAAATTTATTGCCCTCTCCTTTAACAAATAAGCTGATCCAAATTTCAAAAAAGAAAATACAACTTTTTCCTATAAGTTTTGACCGACAAACCTCATTTCATTCGGTAGTTTTGTTAAAATAAAAGGGCATTTTAGTTACAACATAATATGAAAATAGAAACTAATACAGAAATATTACAAAAAAGTACATATGAATGGCTAAGATAATTTTTTTAATTTTGTGATATATATATATATAGCTTTAAATAGTCCATTTGGGCTATTTTTTTAAATTTTTTTTGTTTTTTTTAAATTTTCCTATTTTTTGGCAACAATTTTATACTTTTTGAATTGTCTCGAAGAGAGGAATCGAAAAATAAAGAATTTAAACTAAAAGATGGAAAATGTTAACTATTGACGAAAATAAATAAAATAAAGTATGATTTATAGACTTATTTTGACTCATTTTTCTCTTTTATTTTAAAAAAACCTCTACGGAATTTGGTAAAAAAAATATTTTTCCAACTCATATTAATGAGAAAATTTGAAAAAGTATAACAGTTTAATTGAACAATAAAAAAAAAATCATTACTAATAAAAATAAATAAAATAAAATAAGCAAATGAACTATTATATAATAGAACTCTCTGTCTTGGCTCTCCCTCTCTCCTTCTATTATCTAAAGACTTGTGAGTTTGTGAAGTTGAGGCTGAAGAAAATGGTGTCTAAAGTAGAAAAAGCCATGAAGAAGAGGCACCAAGAGCAGCAGCAATACAACCACCATCACCAGCTGCAAAGGCAGATACCAATTCCATGGCACAAGGGGAAAGCAAGAAAGTTCAAGAGAATTGGTTCATGTCTTGAAGAAGATGGTGCTTCTTCTGCTATTCTTCTACTTGCTTGCTTAGCCTTTGCTCCTTCCTCTACATAAAATTCAATCTGTGCCCCCCCACCCCTCTGTCAAATTTTTTTTTCCGAATCAATTTATGCGTATCTCGATTAATTTCATGTGTTTAATATCAGTGATCATTTCGATCATCTTCCCCCTTCTTGTGAGGTCTTTCTGATCGTCTTCCCTCCTCCGCCTTCTTGTGAGGATTCAATTGTTTGCATGTTGCTTGAATTTAAATTTTTATTAATCTCGGACTTTTGAAGTTAGTTAATGACCGAACAAATCTCCAGTAACTCTAAAGAGCTGTCTCTCTCTTTCTCTCTAATTAAGTTTCGACATGTTTAATATCAGTGATCTCCCCCCTTCTTGTGAGGGTTCAATTGTTGGCATGTTGCTTGAATTTAACATTGACATAATATATTTAGTAGCTTTCAGCTCTCAAGGTAGTTCTGCTTCTACATATTAATTGCAGTATGCTCGAAGGCTTTCTTGGCCTTAAGCATGGAGGATGCCCAGTATGCTTCTACTGTATGTATATTCATATTTCATATATATATATATTCATATAAGGAAATGATTCTTAAATACTTACATTCCCCTTTTATACAAAAATATATTTGTTTAGCATTTAATTTTTTGTTGTAAAAACAGTCATTAATTTTGCAAATTGACATGATAAAAGATAAAAAAGAAAATAATTTTGTACCAAAAGAGAGTATGAAAATTATTCTTTTTTATATATATATCTTATTAAACAAGAGGATGGCCATATGCACGTGCACTCTTATGCATATTTCAATTTTATTTATATGCTAGTTTTTTCAGAACTAAGTGTCCGGATTAGTTTGCACATACCTTGACTAATTTCAGGACCCGAAAATTAACAGCCATACAAATCTTCAATGGCCTTGAGAGGATTTAAACTAGTGAATATTTATATCCTATTTAAGTAACCTACATTGCTTTAGCATCAAATGTCTAATTTAGGTTGAGATGAATCAAATTGAAGACTTGTTGATTAATTACAAACATGTGGGAAGAATTACAAATTGAAGAATACTTGACTCATTGGATCTAAATTAATAACAAATTTTCTATTTTAATCTTCAATTGAAAGGATGTTATTGGATTTGTTAATTTAGTTAAGTACTGAACTCAAAGTTGATGATTTGTATATGTAAATCTTAGACTATGAGCTTGATTAGTAACTAGCTTAATTTTTTTTTTGTTTTACATTTTTAGCTAAAAAATTAAATTGGTTTAAAAATAGATTGTTTGGTAAAGTAACTTTTAAGGTAACTTTTTGAAATTGATTGATTAGATAAAAAGTTAATTTTTTTTACTTTTTATTCAAATTTGACAGTATTTCTTTCTTATATAATTGTTATAACAATTATACATAGTTGGCATTACTAGTAAATAAGTTATTAATATGAATATTATTGTGTTTTAGCATGAGGTGGAAGTCTAAGTGAAGTATTCTAGGTATTAGGTTTTTTTTTTTTTTTGGCACTTTTAGTCTAAAAGCCAAAAAAATGGGTTTACCAATCAAGGCCTTATATATTGAATCACGTATATTTTTGTGTGGTGATTTTCTTGCATATGTTCGATTCATTGCCCAACAAATACATTGAGAAAAACAAAGCTACAAGAAAAGGACCACACACTCAAGTGAATTTGATCCATTCAATTCAAAATTTTAGGACAATTCTAGATTGTTTTCATGAATCCTAACTTTTCTGCATTGAGAATAGATCAAATTAAACAATTAATTGGATTCATCATTACTACATCAACATTGACTCTCACTTGTTTTCACATAAAAAATTATTAATTATCCCAAAGATATAGTACTTGGAGCCCCAAGTACTATGTCTTTGGGATAGTTAATAATTAACTATCACAAAAAATTACGCGAGCCCTTGTATTTAATGACGAGACCCACATAATTATGTCTCTCAACATTTTTTTGAGCACCATGTATCTCACCATGCTCTTGAGCAGCAATAATTACTCCTTCCACATTGTTAACAGCCATTAAAGCAGTAGACTCAAACATCACCTTGTCCATTTGAATTTTCATACCTTTTATATTCATCTTAAATGCAATATTTTTAAAAATATTTTTTTGACAAAAACCAAAAAAAGGTTTTAGCGAAAACATGTTTTTTTTTTTTTGCCTTTGTTGCGACACAATTTGTTGTATATGATATAGAAAAACACTGCAGAATCTTCAGCGCAAAGCTCAATTTTGAGCTTGGATAATTGTTAGAGAAATTACAAGGAATGACTCATAAATTGATTTCAGATAACATATTGATAGGATTGTTTGATTTCCATAAAAAGCTTGTAATAGATGAACTTTCACAATTATTTACGATGACTTTTTAAATTTTAAAATTATTGCATAATAATTTTGCTATTAATATTATCAGACACGTGCGTCCTTTTTAATGCAAGTAATCAAACAATTATTCACGCAATCAATTTTTTATAACTTTTATTGTTGAAAATGCCTTTTTTCTACAATTACAGTCATCACTAGTAGAAGTAATGCTAACATCACAAGTAAATAGACCAACAGATCATGATGTTTGTAGGTTGAACTCTTTTAATTCAAATCACATAATATCTTTAAAAAATATTTAATTTTTTTAATGCAAATATTAAAATAACTTAGTGGGTTGAACTCTTTTACTCTTGTGGATGGGATTAAAATTGTATTCGCTGGGTATTTAAATATTTGAATTAATTTTTAAAATATATAGTTAAGTGTTCGGGTATTTAGTTAGGGTGTTCAAACATTTTACCTGAGTGTTTAAGCCATTAAATTATTAATACAATACAATACAATATATATATATATATATATATATATATCAATTTCAAAAATTAGAGTGTTTAATTGAACACCATGTACAGCACTTAGAGCTACTCTTGTGCGCAAATATATATATATATATATATATATATATATCTAGCACTTGGGGCAAATGCTATAGGTGTGCAATTCTTAATTTTAAGAAAAAAGGAGGGAATTAACATTTGTTGTTGGGTAATTTTTAAAATTAAAAATCCGATGGAGAAAGAATAGAAAAAATGTGTAATGGGAAATTTTCTTTTTTCTTTATTTGTCATTGCGGTTAAGGAGGTTAACATTAATAAAATTGAATAATGTTATTTGTTGGTAATTTTAAAAATTAAAATGGTGAGTGGACTTCACTATTAAGTTCACATCAAAATAGGTGTTTTTTTATAAATAATTTATACTATCATTAAAAGAAAACACTCTTTTTGGTGTATACTCAATTTTTTTAAAAAAAAATTACATATCAACAATTAACATATTACAATTTTATTAATGTTAATATCTTTAATTGCAATGACAAATGAACAAAATTGACGCTCACTCGCCCTTATAATTTTTAAAATTATGCACAACAAATAACATCTTTTCAATTTGTTTAATGTTAATTCTATTAACTACAAGGGAAAATAAAGAAAAAAACCACACATAAGTGAAATTTTTTATTATTTGGTCTAAAGTTAATTCTTTAATTGAGACGAATTAACAAGTAAAAAACTTTGATTAAAAAATTTTAAAAATATAAAAATACAAAAAATAAAATAAAATAAAATAAACCAACAACCCAATTTTTTTGTTCATTTCCATTTTTAGTAATATTTTATTAGGACGAACTTAAAACAATATTTTTTTGTTAAAAAGATTTTTTTTAAAAAATCTAATTCTCATTGGTAATTTTTATTTTAATATTGTATCCGTAAAATTGGGAGAGGGGGTGCTTGCATGAAAAACGAGCGAATATAATAATATTAATTCCAATCCCACCAACTTTTTATAAAAATACGTTAATTGAAATACATATACGGTCTCAACTATCATTTGTATTTTCTTGAGTGCATATAGTAATAGTTTAAATTTGTATAATTAAAAAATAAAATTAACACAATTGAATTATTAAAATAAAATAAATAGATATTTGCACCTAAATTTGCACAGCTAAAATAAAAATAAAAACAATCAAAATAGGACAAATTATTAGGTACTCCCGAAACACCATGTTGGCAATGCCGCATGCTATTTTCGACAAATAAATTATCATAACCTACACAATGTAGACAACTTTTTGTCTTTTAACTATTCAACAAAGGTGAATTATTATATTTTTTTATCGTAAAATTTATTATTATCATATTGATTGAAAGTACCACGCGAACTTATTACATAGTATTGTGTTTATAAGATTAATAAATTGTGAAATAGCATTATAAGGCATAATGATCGTATATCTAACGAGGTTGGAGTGTTGAGAATGGAATGTTCACTTTCTAAACATGTTAGAACTTTTAATAATATGAAACCACAACACTACAATACTCACTAAAATATTTTTCAAAAAACTCAAAATGAATGTGACATTTACTTATGTTACACTTTTAACAAATGAAAACTTTGAATCTTTTATTTTTTACCTAACCAATAATAAAGGTATAATAACATTGTCTTACTTATAATATTTTTTGCTACCTTAATTATTTATTATGGTTAATTAATTATTACTTCTATTTGAAAGAATTGGATAAGTATATATGGATTCTATTACTAAGATTTTTAAAAATGTAGTCCCGTTTTTAAATTCAAATATTGAATATGACAAATTTGTCCTCATTTATGGATAGAATCCCATTTATTAAAAAATTCTGTTGTAAATTTTATAATATATAACCTTCAGTACATAGGTTAATTCTTAATAATATTAGTATTTTTAAAATTTACTAATCGAGACTTA
Source organism: Heliamphora pulchella (assembly GCA_032270985.1). Classification (NCBI taxonomy): domain Eukaryota; kingdom Viridiplantae; phylum Streptophyta; class Magnoliopsida; order Ericales; family Sarraceniaceae; genus Heliamphora; species Heliamphora pulchella. The sequence goes on from JAULJZ010154501.1 coordinate 13,632, forward strand.
TCAAACAAGATCTGTATTGAATATAAAACTAGTAAAAATAATAAAAACTAAGATTTTGATAAATTTCTCATTTCTTTTGAAACAGAGAAATTTTCTAGTTAAAAAAAAGAAATTTCTCTGTTTTTTCTTTTATTTTTTTCTCAATGTTAAAAATAATTTCTCACTTTCAAAACTGAGAAATTTATGAATTCTAATTTCTCATTTTCAAAACTAAGAAATTTTTGAAATTAAATTTATCAATTTCAAAACTGATTTTTTTTTCAATAATAATTAATAAATTTCTTAATTTTAAAACTAAATTCCTTAGTTTTAAATTGAGTAATTTCTTAATGGTTACAATTATTTTTATTTATAAAAGAACAACAAAAATTTCTATTTGCATGAAAAATAACCAAACATGGTTGATATCTAAACAATTAATAATGATTATTTTAATACAAATAAGAGTAAATTAGATAGATAAAATGATAATAGGACCTAAATTTGAAAACAAAGAGGCATGAGACTAATTCTTTTATGATTTTTAGATACGAGACTCTCCTAAAAAAATCTCTATTTATTAAAAATACCACGTAAAGAGAAATTTAAAGATTAGTCATTTTTTAGGGTATCATAAGAGATTTAGTCTCATAAGTTTTTTTTAAAGAAAAATAGTTATTTCTGATTTGAGATAGTTTTTTTTATGTCTAATATACCCTCATTTAAAACATGATCTTTTTCATTTTCAAAATACAAGCAATTGATTGTGTGGGTTATCAACCGAAATTTTAGGAGTTTCAAAGTCATAAAAGCAATATCAAAACCAATTCCATAAAAATTTAAGATTCTAGGATTTCTAAATCCTAAATTTTAGGAGTTTCAAATTTTAGGATTTCCAATTTTCACCTCTCTCTCTCAAATCAAGGAAAGTTGCAGGCTTGAACAAATTTTTTGAAGTGAAAATATCCGGCGAGGGTCTCCCGGAGGTGAGAATCTCCAGCGACACGAGCTGGTTCCTTACTCAAACCGACAGAAGCACTGGTCGGCGACACGAAGGCCTCCCGAAGGTGAAGACGAAATGAGGTGGAAGCTGGATGAAATGAGCGGAGTGGCGTGGCTGGACAGAGCGGTGAAGACGAACTCCGACGAGGACCTCTCGGAGGTGAGAATCTCTGGCAACACGAGCCGGTTCCCTTACTTGAACTGGCAGGGGCACCGATCAACGATTTGGATCTCACGAATCGTTTGGAAAACGTTCCAAGAGAAGATTGATGCGGTGAGGTGGTTCGTGATGGGAGACGACGACGTAGTTTTCGTGTCGGACACCCTCGTAAGGGTTCTGTTAAGATTCAGTAATTTTTTTTATAAATATTCTCTATATGATCAGTGTGCAACTGATATTTTGACATTATATTATCAGTTGATAATAGGATCTTTACTTAAATTTTTCTAAAATATATCATATAATATTTCGACACAAGTTAATAGTTATTCACAAACAAATGTTGAAAGATTTTAACAAACAGAATGATGGAGAGCTGGCCAACTAACTAATGTCTTTAATTTTTAAGTTAATTTTTTAAAGAGCCTTTGTTGTATTTAGTGATTTTTTAAAAATTTTCTTAAGATTATTTACTTTTTTATGTTCCTGTTGATTAAGGGAAGCTTTAAATATAAAAAAAACGTATCTTTAAAAAGGTGACAATTAATTACACAAAAAGAAAAGTCTTAATTACTTTAATTGGAAACAATTTTTAAAAAGTACACGTTTACAAAAACGGTTATTGAGTAATTTCTCGTTTAGAATTATAACAAAATTTGGGTAATTTTATTTACACCATAAAATTATTTAAGCACACTTATCTCTTCATTTTTTTTTCATGCTCTCCAAATTTCAAACTTTGTTCCATCACTTTTTTCATCTATAATCGTCAACGTTGTCAACTCTTCTATGCCCTCCCGTCGTCATTGCAACCATCTCCCTTCTCTCTCTTACACTATTTATGAGTTCTTTTATCGTCTCTCTTTCTTTATTGTATGATACCTATTTTCTCTCTCACGTGAACTCTTTCATTATTTTTTCGTAAATTCTTGATCATCCTCTTATTTTCTTACGCATAGAGAGCAAGGGAAGAGGAGGCAGTGACATGAAGCCACAAAGAGAGGGTGCCGCGAGGGAGGAAAGAAGGCGGGCGCTATACGCAAGGGGAGGAAAGGAGTTTGGGAAAGTTAGTGAAGTGTTTGCGACAACAAGGAGAAGAAAAAAGAGGATTTGCAAGCAGCGAGCAATAGTGACCAGTGATGAAAACGCGGTAAAAGATGGTTTAAGGTTTTGGAACAATTTAATAATTTTATATTAAAAATAAAAAAATTAATTGTAAACACATACAATTTTTTTTGTACATTTATACCGTGTATTAATACTTAGTTTATGTTTGGTTTAATTTTTTTTAAAAATTTTTTTTACTTAAAATTTTTTAAAAATTCTACTAGTTTCGTCTCAATTAATTTTTTTCACATTTACTTTTTTATAAAAAAAAATTAAAAAATTAAAAAATTTATAAAAAAAAAAAACTAGTAAAAACACAAGCTTATATATATTAGGTGTTAAAAAAAAGTGAGAATTTAAAATCACAAAAGGGGCAAGTGTTCCTCAATATTCTGTGTATAAAGAAAATTGGAATTTTATTACGTTTACCAGCACCGAACTCAATTCCTAACACACCGAACACAAATTCTTCTGTAATCCTTGTGTGGCGAACAGAGGGAGGGAGAGGAAAGAATGGAGGCTGTAGCTATGTTTGCAGGAGGTCCATGCGCTTCGTCGTCATCATCATCATCATCTTCTTCTTCCCTCTTTCGCTCAGCAGCAGAAAGGAGCAGCGGCAGCTTATCTCGCCATTACTCCCACAATCTTAACGCACGCAGAAGCAACCGCAGCCTCAACTTGGCATCATTCCAGCCGCCTTCTCATCTTTTCTCATCTTCCCCATCTCTCACTCATTCTTCCAAGAACAACCACAACAAACCCAACATCTTCCTCCCCCACTTGGTTGCTTCCATGGTATATCTCTCTAATTTCTCTTTCGATTTCTGTTAAATTATCTGAAACCCAATTGGATTCATCTCTCATTTTCTCTATTTTCCTTTTCAGGAAGATGTTGAAGAGACATACATTATGGTTAAGCCTGATGGGGTTCAGCGCGGCCTCGTAAGCTTAATTTGATTACTTGAAACTGTATGATTTTGGAGAATTTTTTGGATGAAGAAGCACTGTAACGCAGATTTTACTTCTGGTTTGTTTGTGGGTATGAATTATATTAGGTCGGAGAGATAATTTCTAGGTTTGAGAAGAAGGGGTTTAAGCTAGCTGGGTTGAAGCTCTTCCAATGCCCTAAAGAATTGGCAGAGGTATTGCTCTGATCTTAACTTTTCTTCACACTTTTGTGTTATTGCAAAGAATACCCATGTCAGGGTTTCCCATCTCTTCATTAAATTGCTTTGATTCTTTAGTGTGTTGATAGTAATTTTCATTAGGGTCTGACAGAAAATCATTTAACTGGGAAATTGATGATACTCCGTGAAGTAGAGCATATTATAACTCAGGTCACGTTGGAGGTGTTTGGTATGGCTGAAATTATAAACTTATAAATTATACCTAAAAAAATGGAATTATGAGTTTAAGCAGAAGTTACAAATGTTTTACGGCTGTAAACTTATAGCTTCAAGTGATAGATTTTGTTTTATTGATTTAGAAACATGAGCTAAAGCAAAAAGTTATAACACACGTTTTTTGTTTGTTTGTTTTTCTTTTTTTCAACTTTTTGTTGAGCCATAAGCTAAAAGCTGAAAAATATTTTATAACAAACGCTCTAAAATATCTTTTCTTTAATTGGATATACGCAATATGTTGTGCATATGCATTGCTGCTTACCTCGTAGTAGTTGCTTGCATAAATTATGGCTACTATCTACGTTCAATGCTCTTGACTTTATATGATCTCCGAACTTTACCTCAAATTTCCATTTGCATTATTAAACCAGGAAAAATTGGTGATTCACCGATGCATACTGAAAAGACCAAAAGAGTTATTCCCATAATACAATAGTGTAGCCATATTTGATATGTAGAAGATTAAAGCTATTATATCCTTCTTGAGTTAATTATTGAACTTTTTTGTTTAATTTTAATGGTTCTAGGAGCATTACAAGGATCTCAAGTCCAAGTCATTCTTCCCTAAACTGATCCAGTACATTACCTCTGGTCCGGTTGTGTGCATGGTATAATTCTCCCTGATCTTTTTGTGGGAATGGACCAATCCTAGATACTTTAGTAGATTTAATATTTTCTAAGAAACCTATGGTAAATGTGTTTTGGCAAGGCTTGGGAGGGTGTTGGTGTTGTTGCATCAGCTCGGAAGCTAATAGGAGCGACAAATCCTCTTCAAGCTGAACCGGGCACAATCAGAGGGGATCTTGCAGTTCAAACGGGAAGGTGAGGCCTCTTAAGTTGTTTTTTCATTTCTGATATTATTTACATTGAATTGAATCGTGATGTATGAAATTTATTTTCTGAAAGCAATTAGACAGTACACACTTGAGGTCTTATGATGTTCCTTTGGCAGGAATGTGGTTCATGGAAGTGACAGCCCTGAGAACGGAAAGCGTGAAATAGGTAAAGCATTTGATGCACTGAAGTCCCTCTTTGAGTAGAGTTCAGCGTAATTTTTTTGGCTCTTGGAATGGTCTCATGATGGTTATCTCTTTGGTTTGAACTTGAATTTCTTTTGTTCTTTTGTCCACATGACTTGTTATGAGTGTTCGTCTGCTTGCTTTTAACTTGTGGTTTCCTTTCTGTACTTTCATACAAGATGCACCTAAACTCAGTTGTTCAAAACTTTCTTACCCACACACTTTATAGAATGGAAGGATAATGGGGTGGGCGTGGGGAGAAACATAAGGTAAAAATCTGGGTGGAAAATTAAGATCCACTCAATCATGCACCTTAGGCTATGCTCTAGTGAGGAGGTTGACACTGGCCAATCTCTTAATCCAAGAAATGCAGAATGGAGAAAAAGTGTGATAAATACTTTTTTGCTGACATGATGAACTAAGGAAGGGACAGTTTTGATGCCAAGAATTCCTCACATAAACCAAAGCAAGCTTTTTGTCTCAATCAATTGGGGTCGGTTTCATAAATCCTTTTACGCCATTTTACTCTATTAAGAGCCATATCTTAAGTTAGTTTTAATATGTTCATATATTTTCTTAATACAACATCCCATGTCAATGTAGATCTACCCCTTCCTCTAGTGTTTTTATTACTCACAATCTTGTCGTTTTTTCTTACTACTGCATCAACTGGTCTATATTGTATGTGTCTAAATCATATTAATCTATTTTTTCTTAACTTGTTCTCAATTGGTGCAACCCCTACTATTACACAAATCTTTTCATTCATAATTTTATCTTTTCTAGTCTTACCAGACATCCATCTTAACATTCTCATTTCCGCAACACTCATCTTATTTATATAATCTTTCTTAGTAGCCCAGCATTCTGTCTTATATAAAATCGCTGGTTTAATAGTTGTCTTATAAAATTTTTCTTTAAATCTTGTAGTTATCCGTCGATCACATAAACTCTGGAAGCACTCTTCTACTTGAGCCAACTAATTTTGATTCTATAGGTTACATCATTTGCAATCTCTCCATCTTTGTTAATAATCGAACTTAGATAACGAAAATATTCACTCTTAGGTATCTCTTGGTTTTGAATATTTACTTTTTGACCATTAATACTCTTATTACTGTTAAAATTATATTTCATATATTCAGTTTTGTTCCTACTTACTCAAACTCTTTTTGATTACAAAGCTTCCCTACACATTTCTAGGTTAACGTTAACCACATTTCTAGTCTCATCTATTAAGACAATATTATCAGCAAACAACACACACCATGGGATCTCACCCTGAATATGTTTAGTCAATTCATCAATAACTAAGGCAAAAGATAAGAACTCAAAACCGATCATTGGTGTAATTCTACTGTAATCGGGAATTCACTTGTTTCTCCTACAGGTGATTTAATTGTTGTGGGTCACTCTCTTCTCACTAACGCCCACCATATGATATCTCTAGGCACTTTATTATAAGCTTTTTTTAATTCTATAAAAATCATATGAAAATCTCTCTTCTTTTCTTTATACTTCTCTATTAATCTCCAATATTCTTTGTTACATTCAAGAATCCAGTAATAATGACAAAATTTAGGTTGAATTTAAGGAATATCTTCAGAGAAAAACAATAACGAATAAGTTTGGTTTGATTCCAAAAAAGCAGCTACTTTGTGCAAATAATGTCAAAGGTTGGGTCTGTCTCCAGTCTTACCTCTCCTAAAACCCTTGATTAGCAAGGACCAACAATGAGTAATGTGCATTTTGAATAAGTGGGGGGAAAATGACTGTTTATTGGAATACTAAGCATCTTCTTTTGTTCTTGAACTGCCTTACTTTATTCTTACCTCATGTTTCTTTTGTTTCGATATTTTATTCTAATCTTCAGAAAATAGATTTCCTTCATATTATTCTATTTGTTCATACTTCATATTGTGGTATTAAAGTAAAGGTCTGACACTTCATTGGCCCTTCTTATTATGAACATTAAACACAATCAATGCCACCATTCCTGCCACCATTGGCACCTTTCCCCTACTACCATGGCTAAACCAAGCACCAAAAATAAAATCTTAACACCCCCACACTATTGCAGAAATGCATTGATTACACCACTCCTATAATCCCAGAATCTTGGCGTTATTAATAATAATATTATGTAGCTTTTTCTATAATTTGCCAACTGTTGGCTTAAGTCAATATGCTCCCATGTATTTGCATTAATTCTTAGTTTTGAGTTAATAATTTTGCAAAATTGAAGCAATGGTAGCAAATAGCAATGCTTTGGGATTTTGGGTGGTTTTATAAGATATGAAGTTGCATTGTGATACTTTAGCTAGTATATGTTTACTGCAGAAACTGTGTGCCTACCAAACCCTTTTTGATTGCAAATGCGAACATGCATAACTACTAAAGTTTTATTCTATTACATCCCTTAATTTTTAATTTTTTTAATTAATTAATTATTTTTGCAGCTCTTTGGTTCAAGGAAGGTGAAGTATGTGAATGGACACCAGCTCAAGCACCATGGCTGAGGGAATGATCTTGTTACCCATTTGTCAATTCATCAAGTTTTGTCGATTTCTTTCAACCATATGTAGAAGACCAATTTGTTCAATCAAGCAATATGATGGTAGTTCATTAAGTTGGGATGTTCCATCAGTTATTTCATTGGAGAAGAAGTTGGATAACTTCAATACTTAATGACCTTTGTCATTTGTACTGCAAATTTGTAACTCATTAAATTTCTCTAAAATTTCTCTCAGAAACCTGTTGCAGAGAAAGTGGTATCAGATAAAGAACCTCAACTGTTGGGTTCCCATCAGCAGGGAAAATGTATTATGAATCTTAGGAGCTATTTTGGCAGTTTGATTTTAGCTTGAACTTATTGCAGAAGTTTGATAAAAAAAATGCCATTATCCAACTATTGGGTCAAGTGAAGCTTCTACTGTTAAGTTAAAGCTGTCTTCTGCTGCTTTTTGCCATCATTCACTTCCCCTCAATATTTTGTGCCTTTATGGCTACATTCTGAAACTTAAAAAGTGGAAAATCAGCACAATATTTTCTTTCTCATTATTTACACATTCTCTCTTACAGTTGCGCCATTAACCGATAACACTCATTACTGATTTGATATTCTCTAAAGACTCCCTTGGTACTATTGACTGTCATACAATGATTTAATTTCAGAATGTCTTTTTATTTATAACAATTCTATATTATATTATTAATTAGATAGTTTTTTTCTTTTCCTTTTTAACTTTATGGGTAAAAACTATATTAAAAATAGTTGTAGTTGTATGTTAATGCTTGTTTATTAATATTATATTTTTTCAACCCGTCTAGACTACTGAAACAATTGGTTCAAAATTGACAAAATATTCAACCAATTCGTCGATTTTTTAAGATGGGCGGATTGGGAAAATTGAAAATTTCTCAATCCTAAATATATCTTTGAATTTTTTTTTTTAAACAAAAACCCACACCCCTAGTGTGATGGGTACAAAGTGCAGTTCATCTTTCAATAGAAACCCAATTCAACCCTATACAACATCCAAAAACACCTCTTCAGAACCCTTCTAATTTGAATAGGAGTATTAGAAAATAATCCTCGGTTCTATTTTAAATCAATCTTATGGGTGTTTGACAAAGCTATACTAACAGCTTTTAACTTTTTGTTACTAATTTTAGTTATAAATTATAAATTTTTTTAAATACTCACAATTTTGATTAGAGTTTATAATTATTTTTTTTAATTTTCTCTGTAAGCTACAATCTTTACTAAATACTCACAACTTCTGTCACAAGTTATAATTTATAAACTATTAATTTCAGTAATATCAAACACCGCCTTATTATCTTTTAGAGAATTGAAAGAATGAAGATGCTTTGGAAATCAATGCAAGCCGTGGTATCTATGACTCTATTACACATCATATGATCCAAGCTACAAGAGCTTGTGGTAATGAATAAGGAATGCCATTCAGCTATACATACAGAGCACAATTACAAACAGATTTGTGCTAGTTCCAAAAGAAGGAAAAAAAAAGAAGAAGAAGATGGATTCAATTACTTGCAAATTTTCCATCAAACCAATAGCAAATTACCGATCCGAACAATATCAGAAAACCAAAAATGATTAATGCTGACTTCCAGGTCGACTCGAGCCTACATCTTCAGTCTTCACGAACTCACCGCTCCCCCAAATATTCTTCCGAAGAAACCACATTTGCATTTGCTACTCTTGAAATCCTCACCTGAAACAGTATCATATTTGAAAATTTCACTAATAATAATTGAAGATTGCTTCATAGATAAGGGAGGACTTGAACGTTTCATTGAGTACATTTCAACGACATGAAGCATGGGTAGTTAAGTGGTATTAATTGATCTACTCAATATAAGATGTCGACGCAGTTGATCATGATGATAGGTATTTCATAGCTACATCAGAGAAAAAATACACAAATCCAACACAAATGCACGGATGAATAGAGAAAAAAATGAGAAAATGAGGAAAACAAATACAGTAAATTGAGCCAATTTCAATTGCCATGTCAATTACAACATATATGCATAATTTCTTTTTCTGGTGACGTATTGGCTTCTCATGATTCAACACCAAGAGTAAGTAAAAGTAACCTTTTAGTCTGCCCGCAAGATATAGTGCTTTTTCTGCAATCGGTCTCCACTGCTCGGCACATGAGTAGTTGATTCCTAGACCAACACTAAGCCTCTTTGGGATGTCTAAAGCCTGGTTTTTAAAAAGTTTAATTTTTTTAGACAAAAAAAAGAAATATAAGAAAGTTTGACTGCTTGAAATAATTTTTTATAGTAATTTTTTGTTTTTTATTAAAATATCTAAAAAAAATTTATTTTAGTTTTTAAGTTGTAATGTTTGGGTTATTCACACGACTTTTACTTTTGTGAATGAGGTTGACTTTTTTATTTAAATGTATTATAATAATTTTATTTGAAAAAAAAATTAAAGTGTTTGAAATATGTATTTTTTTTTTTAACAAAGAACTGTCATTTTTATAGATACGTTATTTTTTCTTGGAAATATTAACTTACTTGAGGACTTTTAATTCTGATTAAAATTTGAATATGGAAACAATATGAAAATTATTAAACTGAAATTGATAACTTATCTATGGATTGTTTTTGCCAAGATCATATAGTCGTGAAGTGTAATTCGTATTGCATGTGCTATTTAAAATCTTCGTCTATTGAAAATGCAAGATTACCACTTTGTTTCGATTTTGTAAATTTAATGCCTTCGTCGAACATAATTGTCATTGTTTTCCATTCATGGCATAGTTCTCCCGTGATAAATCATGCAGCTTAGTGTGGTAAGGTAGTTCGGCATCAATCTTTCAGTTCGCTCTGTCTCTCTCTCTCTCTCTGCATTGACATCTTCACTCCTGATCATTCGAAGGTAGTTCGGCGCACAAGGCCGTCCCCGCAGAGAGCGATACTTAGGTCTGATCATCGCCTCACCTTCCTCAGCCCCAGACGTCGACGACGATGCCATAGCTCCCGTCGATGACGATACCGTTGCTCTTCAACGAAGATGCCGTCGCCCTCTTCAACGAAGACGCCGTCGCACGTATAGATTGAGAACGAGTACGGTGGGCTGAGGCAGGCTTCTTCGCGTGAGAGAAGATAAAACAGAGGATCAGAGTCGACAGAGCAGCATCGAACACGGAGAGCCTTTGCTCTGCCTTTTTTTAGGTTTCGGCGGCTCAAAACCCTGGTATGCACAATCTTTTTGTTTATCCTGTTTTTTTGAACTGTTTTGCTATTTTGGCCCTGTTTGGATGGAAAATAAGCCAAATTTCATTTAAACAAGGTCGTTTGAGTGGCTTGTGTCTTATTTGCTTATTTAGCTTATAAGTCATTTCGTTTGGCTTATAAGCTAGCTTATTTGGCTTATTTTGATTTATTTAGCTACCCAAACGAGTTTATTTAATTTTTTTTTTGACTTACAAGCCAAATAAGCAAACTACTCAAACAGGCCATTGAGTGATTTTAATGGGAAAGAAATCTTCAAAGAAATTAAAAAGTTCAAGAGAATCTCCTTAAGAGATTTTCATGAACAAGTGGAAGATAAAGTAGGAGATATATCTCTTCGTCGCTCTTTTCGTCTTCTAGGCCTTCCAAAATTCTTATCAGATGGAAATTTTACTGTTTCATGGCTCAAACCAAATTCCATTCATGTTGTTAACAAATGTATGACATCGGAGTGCCTAAACCAGTCAGATGAAGCGGATGTTGAAAATAATTGTATTTGTATGGGTATTTGTTCGTACAGAATCTCTAGCTCCTCGCAGTTAGATACTAATGTCGAGAAACCTAATGCTTGGAACACTCCCATTAGAACTTTGATGAATGCTGAAGAATGTTCGATTTTGAGTACTAGTAGTAAAGCTACTACAGACGGGTTTATGATAGACAATTTCTTAGAAAAAGAAAGCCTTTTGTACATTTTTCTAAGATTTTCTCCTGACCAAGGTAGAGACATTCACTTGCTTAGTCTTGATGCCAGTGAAGTATTGATAGATAAAAGTGGCAGTTGGAAGAATGGGAGGAATTGTTCTCCGTTAATCCTTTCATCCCAAGAACCTAATAAATGTGGAGTAACTTTGGTTAAAGATACTGTGCCTTCCTCTTGGTCATCTATCGTTTGTGAAAAATGATTAATTGTTAAATCAAAACATCGAATCAAGAAGTATGATGTAGACCCTATGGTGGATGGCTTGTATGTTATTCCTTTGGATATATCTAAGTTAGGCCTTTCTTTTTGGGATCATGCTTTGGTTGGTTATTTCTTTGATAAGAGAGTGTCTTTCTATTATATCAAAGCTTGGTCAAAAAGAATATGAAAAGATACTATTAAAAATGTAATATCTATTGAAAATGGATACTTTATCTTTAAATTTAAAAATGATAAGGTTCTTGATGAGATTCTTGAGAATGGTTTATACCATTGTTGATGGAGATATGTTGTGCTGAAAAAATAGGAGCTGGGTATATAGCTCTCCAAAAAGGGGGTTTTAAGTGTGCCATTGTGGGTAAATCTATATAATGTTCCCCTTGAATTGTGGATAGAAGAGGGGATAGGATACTTGGCAAGGATTCTTGGGAAGCCTTTGTATGTGGATGATCTGATGCACTCTCGAAGTAGGCTCACATTTATCCGAATTTCCATTAAGGTACAAGCTAGTAAAGAGATTCCGAAATCATTTTCTATAAATTTAGAATATGGAGATCTTTATGTTATTCGGGTAAAAATTTCTTGAGTTCTTTTAAAATTGCACTAAATGTAATATATTTGATCACAATCTTAATAATTGTATAAATGTGCAAGAGGGCGTAACCATTTCTAAACAAATTTAGAGGAGAAAAGACGAGAATGACAACAAAAACTCAAATAAGGAATGGATTGATGCGAAGAAAAGAAAGAAAAATGCTAATCAAGTTTATCATGGAAAAGCAAATAGATTCGACGCTCAACCACTGAGGAAGCTTGGTGAGGCTTCCACTTCTAATATTTCGAGATCTTCAAATGTTTTTGACATTCTTTCGTTCTGTGAGCTCAGGGGAGAAGATATCTGTGAATATGAGCAAAATATTGTTGATAATATCACATCTTCTCCAATTGTGTCTATCATGAAGACCATTTTTCCTAGTAAAGAGGTTGATAAGATAAAATTCGAAGAGAAAGATAATTCAAATTTAGCATCTAGGGAGGAGAACAAAAGGAAGTTAGATCAAAAGATCAAACACCTTTCGATTAATCGAAAAAAAGATCTTTGGTAATTTTGGATAGTGTTTTAGGTTTTGGGAGTTTATCTTTTGACTCTAGTTGCTCTTGTATTTTTTGTAGTTGTCTTTTTTGAAACGTATGGATTTTTGTGTTGCTACGATCTTCCTTTGCCTTTCGGGTTATGAGAGTTTTTTTTTTTGGTTCTGTTTGTTAGTTAGGGTGTGGTTTCTGTTCTTCATTGTAAAATTATTTTTTAGTATAATATTTAATTACTTATTTGAAAAAAAAAATAAAAAAATTCATGTGGCTTGTATCAAAGCAGTCTTTCATTTGCTTGCTATCTTTTTACCTTCAAAATCATGGGTTTAGTATATTTCATTTCTTCCGTTACTAATTCCATCGAAGTTAATCATGGGCTTGTATCAAAACACTCTTGCATATCCTACTACTGTTGAAAGCTATTTGAAATAAATCATTTGTGTCTTGTTGATTGGTTGATTATTTTTCTTAGATGGTAGTCCGTGCACTCTGTAGTTGGAGCCTACAAAGCTACTATAAGCGACAATTCAGAAAAAGTCAACGAACCACCACAAGATCACCAGACTTCGCATGCAAAGAGACTGTGGTCTGACAGTAACAAAGCTTGTGAAAACAAAAAAAACATGACAATAGATAAAACACAGTTGGGTGAACTACTCCTATTTAAGATTATGAAAATGAAATTTTTCGGTGCGTTTATATGTTGAATTGTTACTACAAATTAGGTGTCAGAAAAAAAAGATAACCAGAATTGAAATTTGTAGGAGCAATACATGGAAAATAACCTTAAGTCATCCAAATTTATTGGCCTCGAGATTACAATTAACCATAGAAGAAGAAAGATGATTTTGTAACCTCATCTTACTGATATGAATTACTGTTAAGTTTGTACACGATAAATACACTCCCAGGTTGGATTTGCTCCCTAGGTGTTGCCCGATTTGTTTGTCGTTGCTTACGACACCTTTAGATATGTTTTGATGGATTTAGCTCCTTTGTTTTTGGGTTTCTTCGAGATTACTTTGCAAATTCTGATATTAGTTGTTCAAGTTCTTAAAATGTGGAATTGTCTTGCTAGAGTTAATGGTGCATATTTTTCTAGCAATGTTTCCTTTTCTGTTTTATAGAAAAAATCTCTTAGGTAAAATTAAATTACTTGCTCTTCCATTTTTAGATTTAAAAATAAAAAATTAAAGTTTTATTTATATATCTTTTTTTTTTATTTTGAAAATTTCTATTTATTGACAAAAGTCTTAATACGATCGAATTAATTTAAAATTATTGTCTAGTTGTCTGCATATTATACTGAAATTATATAGAAAATATTATTTAATATATCATAAATAATAAATTTTAATGTTGAATGACAACTATGTGCTTAAGATATTTTTAAAGTATATGCAATGTAAAAATAACCTATGCATGCGGTGGGCGATTTAAATTACAAATGTACTTTAATTTGCGTATGAATCGTGGTATTAATGATTAAATTTTCATATGGACCTACACTTAGACAAAAGATAATGATATCAATCCAATTTATACGTTAGTCTATTAGGAGGGTCACTAAATAAAATTATTTTAGTGTTAGGGTTTTTATTGAAAGTAGACTCTTATATGTATTATTATGCCTACTCACTTTATATGTATTGATTTTATCAATTTTATACATCATTATTTTGTTGACCTTTTTTGTATGCATTGGTTGTAAAAGTTGGTGACTGAATTGATTTTTCATTATATTTTTACTCTTAAAATTTATGTATTTTTAATTGATATTCAAAATAATTTGCTAGTGTGTGTGTATATATATATATATATATATATATGACTTATTTGAGAATACATTCCTCATAAGTTTCTTATTTTTTAATTTAAAGTTTGCCTCAACATTTCATTGAGTGATGTGAAGATTGTATTTGATTTATGTGTGATTATGACTTATGGAGAGATTTATCAGAAAGAAGAAAAATAGAAAGAAAACTAGAAAATACATTTAACTGATTTTTTTTTCTCTTTACAAATTCATGATTCAAACCAAGTCGAAGAAAAATGAATGGAAAACTAAATTGATCCTATATATTCATTTTTTTACACTTGATTAAACAACTAAGAATAATTCATTTTTTTCCCCATTCAAAAATTGTTTTATTTTATTTTTTCTACAAGTCAAAGATAATTTATAAGGACTAGTGTTTGGCACATGCTTTGCATGTGCTAAATTTATTGTTATTGATATATAAATATAATTATTAATTTATAGCTAATTTTAATTAATTTTGAATTTTGACAATAAATATTACAATGTAAAGTATTATATTGCAAAAGTTAAAATTAAAAATATTTGTAATTATTATAAACAATTAATTGTTAATAATAGTTTCATCACTAATATTACATATTACATGTGCTTTAATAATCATTACGTTTAATCTCTTATATATATTGTATCAGTAAAATATGCCTATTAAACATATGCAACAACAATATACAAATTGGGATAATTATACATGAGTTAATAAATAAAATTTGCTAAAGATATAATCGGGACTGAAATAAAAGAACAAAATTATAAATTTCTTAAAAATGAAGCGTAAAGGAGAAACCATGTCTTCTTCTGGCTTTCTATGCAGTAATTAAGGGTAAATTTGTAATTTTATGTAAAGCCATAGAAGGAGAAGAAACCGTGGCTTCTTCAGGGATATAGTATTAAGGGTAAATTTGCAATTTAATGTAAAAATTTATAAGATCAGTCATTCTTTATTTCTTCCTAAAGTCCAGGGCAGAACTGTACTTCTAGGAACAGCAGCATTGACCCAATGGAACAATCCGTGAAGAAGAGAAGGTCCCCTCGGTTCCCGGA
>JAULJZ010154510.1:0-28954 GCA_032270985.1 Heliamphora pulchella
TGATCTCATGGAGAAAATCTCAACCATTGATGACTCAAAGTACTGTACACTATCTGAACACAATCAATCAATCACTTTTGGATTAAGAGTTTGTACAATATATGATAATACGGGATGTGGATCAATTCATATAGTCAGTATAGAATTGATCATTCCGTTAATCTCGCTCAATACACTCCAAGTGTACTAACACATCGAGCTCGATCATCGAATTCTCTAAACCTGAATTCGACCCATTCGACCTAACCAAGACCAGCTACTATAACGATGTACTACAATCGTACCAATGTAATGTCCGGGTCCATTGCGATTGTGAGCCTACTTGTATAATATGTC
Source organism: Heliamphora pulchella (assembly GCA_032270985.1). Taxonomy (NCBI): domain Eukaryota; kingdom Viridiplantae; phylum Streptophyta; class Magnoliopsida; order Ericales; family Sarraceniaceae; genus Heliamphora; species Heliamphora pulchella. The sequence continues at coordinate 337 of JAULJZ010154510.1, forward strand.
ATATCCTATGACCCGATCTTCTGTGCAGCATGCACCGAGTCAAATACTAGACAGAATATGCGGACTATGCATTCATTCATCACAAAATATAAATATGAAACCAGAAATGCAAAAACATCTCAAATGATTCTCATTAATATGCTAGGGATCAAGAATAACAAACCTAAAAAGTATGGTTTTTCAGTATACATTCCTAACATAGAGAACTCCACATCTCAGCTCGGTGGTAACTCAAATAGATCATCAGGGAAAACATCTAGAAAATCACAGATCACAGGGGGTAGCTCCCCTCGAACCTCACCCAGCTCATCCAACCTAAAAATAGAAAAGAGGGAACCCAAGTTCCTTCAAACCGGTGCGGCACCTGGCACAGACACCAAGCCCTCATCCCGATCACCCATAAAGTAGAAGCAGTCACCCTCCGGTGTACAGATCGACACCCTCTGTCACTCACAATCTATAAAGGCACGATAGGTAGTCAGCCAGTCCATCCCTAGGATGACATCAAATGTAGTCATGTCTAGAATGATAAAATCAAACTCTAAACAACGACCGGCGACTCCTAACTCACACGATCTGCAAATTGTACTCAACACCACATTTCAACTGATTGGAGTCTCTACGCTCAATGCACTACCTAACGGGTCTACCCTCAACCCCAATGCAGATGCAAAGGCAGAAAATATGAAAGAATGTGATGCTCCCGTGTCGATGAGGACACTGGCCCATGATCTAAAGACTAGAAGAGTACATCTGATCATGGCTGGAGTAGCTGCAGCATCAGATGCAACTGGTGCTTTGGAAGCACTCCGATTAGTAAGAACGTAAGCCCTGGCCTACGGTGGTCTGGCCTGTCCACCATAGCCTTGAGTCGTTGGTTGCCTCACAGACTGTGCTGAAGTACCTCCCTCTACAAACCTAGACGTCTGGGCCCTAGGTTGTCACGCCCTAAACTCCGGGCCACGTGAAACACCCATAAACAACCAAACATACACCCAAGCCGAGAATACACTCTCAAAGTAAATCATAGATGCATTATATATAAACGCCAAATGGCAAACATTATAAGGCCCCAATGCCGAGAAAACATGTTACAACATATATGTAACAGAAAGAACATAAAGGAAGACTACAGCTCTTCCATCTCTCCAGCACCTCCAGATCAACCAGCGTGACCGGTACCTGAATAAAAGCAAAATCCCACACCGTGAGCCAAGGCTCCGCAGAAACTAGACAGGCATGAAGTATAAGCTAAACATGCTAGGAAAACGAAGTGCAGTTTTAGACTCTCTTTCAATCTTGAAAATATTTTCACATGCAAACAGGAAAGCGAGGATACAAACCATCATTTGACTCACTCACAGGAGCCCGAAAACAGTTGAAAAGGGGTTTTTAGATCGCGATTCACACAACTCTTAAAACAGTTTGAAAATTGGTCTATCCATCTCATAATGCAATACATGATACAAACAACTGGCCCTCACACGCTGCAACCACAAATCTAACAACCGGCCCTCATACGCCGCAACCACAGTCTTAACACTAGGACAAAGATCCATACATAAACATACAATTCCGGGATAAAATCGTATACTATGGGGTAAAACCATAGACTAAGCCACGGGTTAAAACCGCTAACCAAACCACGGGGTAAAACCGCATACCTTACCGTAAGCCACGGGATGGAACCGCCGACTACGGATTATTCCACGAGATAAAACCGCATGCCACGGGATAACACAACATACCACAGGATAACACCGCATATTACAGGATAAAACTGAAATTAACGGAGTAACACCAAAAACTACGGGATAACACCGAACATTCCTATGCATAACCTAATCAAGATTTAAATGCATAAACATGCCATATGCACCACACGTACGTTCCCCACAGATCCATCACAACCATGCCTAATAAAACTCTGGGTTTTAAAGCATATAACCACATTACTCATAACGATACCAAGCCATGTAATCAATTTATATATTCCATTCATAATAAACAGTTATAAATGCACATAACCATGTATAACAATACATCACGACGCCACCCGTCAAAACAAATCGATAACCACTCACCCAAACAAACCACCGTCCACATACCGGGACCCGTCCACACACTGGGACAACCAACATCAAACTCGGTGATCAACACCTGAACCTCCCCAATATCGATTCTTACAAAAACCCAACCTTAAAGTTGAACCACGTACCTACACATCCCGAACATACCCAAAGCGCACGCAACCGTGCCACAACTCCTCAAGTCTAACCATGCATGTTAACCCAAGGACGGCATCTAAACAAAACACTCGAGGCCAGAACACTACCCGCAAACCACCACATGATCACCAAACCCTAAAAGGAATCTGCAGGTATTTGAATCAACCAATTTCCATAAATTAATCAATTGAATACCATAGGATGCCAATCGAACACCAAAAACTCAACCTAAACCATCAAAACCATAGCCCAAAACTTCAGTCGACTGGACCAACCCCCAGTAGACTGAGAAACACATTGGAAAAGCCAAAACGCCACAGAAGCATTGTCCAGTCGACTGACCATTAAGGTCTAGTCAACTGAACCTCAAGAATAATGATCCAGTCGACTGAACTAATGGGTCCAGTCGACTGTACCAGCCTAGAAACCATTTTTCAAGCTACGGGTCAGCCCTCCAAACCTTAGATCGAAGCCTCGAAACTCCATTTTTAACACCCTCAAACATACGTACACCCAGGCCTAACACCAAGACCTCGAAAGAAACTCCCGACACCCGATTTCATCCACGAAATCGACAAAAAAAAAATGATTTTTCACCCAAAAACCCAACTAAACATAAACTCAGATCTACAGCAAACTAACTGGTAAAAAGACACCCGATTACACGTAGCACTCTTATAAAACATACAGGTCTAGAATCCTACCTCGGTGAGTTCAAAACTAGACGTATCGTTCCACGTGCAAAATCAAGGTTCGTTGAAATGAAATTCTGATCGGATGGTTGCGTAGCATACCGCGCTAATAGCATGAATCCACTGTCTGATCGTCAGAAACTGAACCTCGGGCCCCTAAGAACTTAGAGAGAAGGCAGAGAGAAAACAGGAAGCTTGTTGGAGAAGTTTTGAAAAATATCTTTATGAAAATATTTAATTCCAGATATTTATAGGCTTCCTAAATATTATTTTTTGAAATTTTTCAAAATTCGTGCCACAACGGCCCACGGCCTAGGGAACCTACCCTGCATACATTTCTAAGCCCGTTCATGCATCAAAAGCAATAAAAAACATGCTCAAACGAAAACACGTAACGCGCGTATGAAAACCCCAAAAAAAGAAAACAGGTCAGGGTCTCACAACTCTAACCCCCTTAAAGGAATTTCGCCCCCGAAATTCAACTCAAGGTTAAACAATCAACCATCGATTGCAATCAAAATAGGCACATGAGATGGCTAGCCAAACCATTCCTAGGATATAGTCAAACGAGGTCAGGCATCCTAAACAACAGCTAACTATCTCAAAGACACGGGATCTACAACCCATCCCAACCTCACATCATCATCAACCGCTACCTCAACACAGCGCACCCATAGAATCTATCACCAACTCCCATGCAGATGCAACAAAGAAACTGGCCCAAAGTTAGCATACTCAAAAAGTACCTCTGCTCGCTAGAGGTAGATCTGCGTCATCCGACATGATTTGTGCGCTCGAAGAACTAAGAGCTGTAAGAGAATATGCTCGGGGTAATCCCATTCTGGCATGTCCACCAGAACTCGGCGCTGTTAGCTGCCGTACTGACCGAACTGACGTACTACCACCTGCCATCCAAGAAGTCTGAACCGCAGGATACTGCTGTCGCTCCTACACATATGAACCCTCCGGTATGCCCACTGTACTCGGCGTACTCTCTCTCTTGGGACAAGTTCTGCAGATATGTCCCGTCTGACCACATCTATAACAAATCGGTAACTCCATCCACTGTGACTGATCCTGTATGGAACTCTGAGCCTGCCACAACCGTGTGTCCTGAGACTGTCTCGAGTGCGGGTAATCTGGTACACGATGCCCCGGCTGCCCACATCGACAACATCTGACCTCTCTCTGCTTTGGCCTTCCTGACGAAGCCACTGATGGTGATGGTGCAGAGAACTGCCATGATCCAGATGGATGAAAACTGGGACCAGAGGACCTATACCTCTTGCTAGAATGCCCAGCTGTCTGCGCCTTTACTCCACCCTGTGGTATCCTGGCCTCCTTAGAAGCTCGGATCTCAATCATAGTGTTCTCCATGCTGCTGCCTCCACCAGCTCCGTGAACACACGAATCCCCATCGCTACCACACGCTCTCTGATCACCGGTCTCAGACCTCGCTCAAACCTCATAGAACGCAGCTCGTCTGTGCTCACCAACTCAGGTGCAAACCGGGACAAGCACGTGAACCTGGACTCATACTGCATGACGTCCATCGCCCCCTGGTTAAAGAGTGTAAAACTCCTCCCTGTACAAATCTCTCCTCGAAGCTGGGAAGTATTTCTCCAGAAACACTCCTATAAAGGTTACCCAAGTAAATCCTACAATAGTCCTAGCATATTTCCACCAAGCGTGAGCAGCACCCCTCAACTGAAAGCTGGCAAAAGAAACCCGCAACTCATCCTCCATAATCTGTAGTGTGTTAAGGATCCGTGTCACCAACTCCAGCCACTCCGTCGCCATAATAGGATCAGGATCTCCAGCAAAGGTAGGCGGATCCATGTGCCTAACCTCTCACATCGCCACAGTAGCCCTCGCCTCAGGCACCCTCTCCCTAACAGCCTCACCTCTAGAGGTCTCAACCAGCTACTGGATAGAGCCAACCAGCACACGCAACAACTTCGTCGCGTCCAGTGGTCCCAGGGATCATTTGCATCCCCAGCATCAGGGATAGGAATATCCCCTTGGCCAACAGCATGGCCACGGCCTCAACCACGGCCTCACCCTCGTCTCGTCGACATTGCGTCTATATGAAAGAAAACAGCATATAAGACGCAGCACATAGCATGAACGTAAACGCTAAACACCTAGCATGCTAACACATAGCCACATAGTTTCATGCTAAATAAAACCCCACATACCGAGGAGAACCAACAAGAATGAAACATCAATCTAGATAACCTACTCAAATTTTCTGCTAGAAATCACGTCAGCTAAACACGTTTCTAACTTGGCTCCCAAGTTTGTTAACCCAAACGCCCAAAGGTAAGACTATCATTCCTAAGATTCAACCCCCATGCTCACATATACACATCATTCACATAGCTAACATGTTGACATGATCATGTTCTCAAGCATCTAAACACATGCAGTCAAGCACACGCAATCAACCTCACAAGGTGATGCAACCTCTTCCCACGGCTCTTAGGTATTCGAACCCAGAGCTCTAATACCAAGTTGTCACTCCCCAAACTCCAGGCCACGTGAAACACCCATAAACAACCAAACATACACCCAACCCGAGAATACACTCTCAAAGTAAACCATCCATGCATTGTATATAAATGCCAAACGGTAAACATTACAAGGCCCCAACGTCGAGAAAACATGTTACAACATACATGTAACAGAAAAAACAAAAAGAAAGACTACAACTCTTCCACCTTTTCAGCACCTCCAGATCAACCAGCGTGACCGGTACCTAAAGAAAAGCAAAATCCCACACCGTGAGCCTAGGCTCAGCAGAAACTAGACAGGCATGCAGTATAAGCTAAACATGCTAAAAAAATAAAGTGCAGTTTTAGACTCTCTTTCAAGTCTTGAAAATATTTTCACATGCAAACAGAAATGCGAGGAAACAAACCATCATTTGACTCACTCATAGGAGCCCAAAAATAGTTGAAAAAGGGTTTTAGATCGCGAATCACACGACTCTTAAAATAGTTTGAAAATTGGTCTATCTGTCCCATAATGCAATACATGATACATATAGCCGGCCCTCACACGCCGCAACCACAAATCTAGCAATCGGCCCTCATAAGCCGCAACCATAGTCTCAACACTGAGACAAAGATCCATACATAAACATACATTCCGGGGATAAAATTGTATACTATGGGGTAAAACCATAGACCAAGCCACTGGTTAAAATTGCCAACTAAACCACGGGGTAAAATCGCGTACCTTACCGTAAACTATGGGATGGAACCGCCGACTACAGATTATAACAAGGGATAAAATCGCATGCCACGGGATAACACCGCATACCACGGGATAACACCCCATATTACATAAAACTAAAATTAACGGAGTAACACCGAAAACTACAAGATAACACTAAACATTCCTACGCATAACCTAATCAGAATTTAAATGCATAAACTTGCCACATGCACCATACGCACGTTCCCAACAGATCCATCACATTCATGTCTAATAAAACTCTGGATTTTAAAGCATGCAACCACGTTACACGTAACGATACAAAGCCATGTAATCAATTTACATATTCTATGCATAATAAACAGTTATAAATGCACATAACCATGTATAAGAATACATCACGACGCCACCCATCAAAACAAATCGATAACCACTCACCCAAACAAATCCTCCACATACTGGAACCCGTCCACACACCGGGACAACCAACACCAAACCCGAAGATCAACACTTGACCCTTCCCAGACCGATTCTTACCAGAACCCAACCTTAAAAATGAACCACGTACCTATACGTCCCAAACATAACCAATACGCACGGAATCGTGCCACAACTCCTCAAGTCTAACCATGCATGTCAACCCAAGGACAGCATCTAAACGAAACACCCGAGGTCAGAACACTACCCCCAAACCACCACATGATCACCAAACCCCAAAATGAATCTACAGGTATTTGAATCAACTAATTCCCATAAATTAATCAATTGAATACCATAGGACACCAATCGGACACCAAAAACCCAACCTAAACCAACAAAACCAACAGCCCAAAACTTCAGTCGACTGGACCCAATCCCATTCGACTGAAAAACACACTGGAAAAGCCAAAACGCCATAGAAGCACTGTCCAATAGACTGACCTTCAAGGTTCAGTCGACTGAACCTCAAGAACAATGATCCAGTCGACTGAACCAGCCTAGAAATCATTTTTTAAGCTACGGGTCAGCCCTCCAAACCTCAGATCAAAGCCTCGAAACTCCCTTTTTAACACCCTCAAACATACGTACATCCAGGCCTAACACCAAGACCTCGAAAGAAACTCCCGACATCCGATTTAATCCACGAAATCGATAAAAAACCAGTTTTTCACCCAAAAATCCAACTGAACATAAACTGAGATCTACAGCAAACCAACTAGTAAAAAGACACCCAATTACACGTAGCATCCTTATAAAACATACAGGTCTAGAATCTTACCTCGGTGAGTTCAAAACTCGACGTCTCGATCTATGTGCAAAATCGAGCTTTGCTAAAATAAAATTCTAACCAAATGGTTGCATAGCCCACCGCGCCAATAATAGGAATCTGCTGTCTGATTGTCAGAAATCAAACCCTGGGCCCCCGAGAACTTAGAGAGAAGGTAGAGAGAAAATAGGAAGCTTGTTGGAGAAGTTTTGGAAAATATCTTCATGAAAATATCTAACTCCAGATATTTATAGGCCTCCAAAAAATTTTTTTAAATTTTTTTTCAAAATTCGCACCACAACGGCCCACGGCCCTGGCAACCTACCCCGCATGCATATCTAAGCCCAATCATGCATCAAAAGCAATAAAAACATGCTCAAACGAAAACACGTAACGCGCGTCCAAAAACGCCGAAAAAATAAAATGGGGCAGGGTCTCACATAGGTTGCTGAGGAGTCTGCCGTCTTTGCGCAGATGGAGTAGTTGGCACTCCTATCGCACTCGAAACATTCCCTTCTTGGGGATAATATCTACGAATATACCCGGACTGACCACACCCAAAACGGATAGGTGGCTCTCTCGTCTATGACTGGACAGATGCTGAACTCTGTACCTGGCCCTTCTGCGGACACTCAACTGAACGATGCCCCGGCTGTCTGCATCGATAACAAATCAGCCCTCTCTGCTCTGGCCTTCCTGCCGAGGCTACTGAAGGTGCAGGTATGGACGACTGCGACTGATATGATCTGGAAAAATGAGAACTAGGTCCAAACGACCTCTAGCGCTTTCTCCCGCGCCTCTGGAACTGTACATCTCCACTGCCCTGCTAACTCCCACTCTCTCTAACTCTGCCGCTCTCTGCCAGTGAGTTCTCTAATTGAATAGCAGCTTCCACTAGTGCAATGTACACATCCAAACCCAGAGTTGCAATCCTGTCCTTAATGGCAGGTCGAAGGCCCCTCTCAAATCTGTAGATACCATCTCAGCTGCGAACCGCGACAGATTCGAGAACTTGGCCTCATACTAAACCACATAAAGGTTCTCCTGAACAAGGGAAAGGAACTCCTCTCGGTATGTATCTCTCGAAGATCTCGGGAAATACTTCTCCAAGAATACTCTCGTGAAAGCAGCCCATGCATCATCCACCGTAGTCTTGCCAAAATTCCACCACTCTCTAGCATCTTTAAGCAGTTGGAACATCTCCAACCGCTTGCGCAAAGCATCCTCCTTGATATCTAGAGTATCGAAGATAGCTGTGGTCACTTCCAACCACTCAGTAGCAACCTTGGGGTCCAGCTCCCAAGAAAAGGTCAGAGGATCCAACTGCCAAAATTCCCTCGTAGCCATAGAGGCTCTTGGCTCATGAGCCCTCACTCCAGCCTTGGATGCCTTAGCCATAGCTCTCATAGTGGTAAGCATCTCCTGCATGACATCAGCACCACCCACCTGTTCCTGTGGGGAATGAACGTCTCCCTCCTCTGGAACCTAAACATAAACACAACCTCGGCCACGGCCCCGTCCCCGTACTCCCCGCGTGGACATAATTCTATATGAAAGCAATATAACAAGATAAGCTTTCATACAACATGCTACGTACGTAAAGACATAACACACATAAGCATGCCAACACATAACCACTTAAGGTGAGGCAACACATCTCACATACCGAGAAGAATCAACAAGACAGAAGTGTCAATTTGGATAACCTATTCGGATTCGCTGCTAGAAAACACGTCGGCCAAACACGTCTCTAACTTGGCTCTCAAATTTGTTAATCCAAACGCCCGAAGGCAAGACTAATCCATCCCAAGACCCAGCCTCCATACTCATAGATACACCAACTATCATGCTTCTCAAGTTATCAGCATGTCATAAAAATATTTATGCACATGCAAATAAGCATCATTAATCAACCTCACCAGGTGATAAACCCTCTTCCCATGGCTTTTAGGTATTCGAACCCAGACCTCTGATACCAAGTTGTCATGCCCCAAAATCTAGGGTCTCGTAAAAATCCACCAAAACACCAGTTTTATGAAAATAGGTTCTCATACATTCAAATCCACCTATTGAAATCAAGTGAAAACCTAATATGCATCTCTCATAAACAGTAAACATACAGTTCCAACATGCATACAGTATATCGCCTCATGGCGTACAAAACCTGCGTTCAGGAATAGGCATACCAAAAAGGAAAAAACTACAAAAGTCTTCCGCTATTCGTCACCACAGGCACCACAAGATCTACTCAAGATCATTCTCCATTTCATCACTTGAAAATGGTTTTATACAGAAAATTCCACCTATGAGCCGAAGCCCAATAGAAACAGACTATACAGCTGTAAAGCAGGATATGCAATCATATGGTGGGAGCTAACTCGACCACAAGTAAAACCATGCATTATAACTAATGCAAACAACAGTTAAAGAAAACTGTAATCAAACGTTATTTTTCACTCGGATCACACAACCGAGGAAAGCGAAAAGATATTTTTCACTCAGAACACACACACCGAGGAAAATAAACCGGTAAAACAGTATGCTCCACTCGGGCCACACAGCCGAGGAGAAAGATAAATGAATCCTATGTACCGACTCCGTCACAAGGGGACAGATGTAACAACTACAGACTCCTGCCCCTTTACCCAATCCCTACACATCGTAGGACCGGTTAGGTAAATGCAAGTTCTATACGAAGCCACCATAACGTGAAAGCCTAGTTTACGGGTTCAACAACCCGAGGGAACAAAGCACCCAACCACCTAGTTTATGGGGATTAACTCGAAGGACTAAGGTACCTACTCTGTGCAAGTTTTTGGACTTCCACCGAGCGCAACTCGTACCAAATACTTGCTATCCCAGTACATCTAGAGAATTATTTTCAAACCAAAACGTTTTTCACATTTATACAAAGATCCATCCATCGACATGGAGATCATACAAACATATAGATCCATCCATTAACATGGAGATCAAACAAATATGTAAAAACATGAATTTCAAAGCTATACAACATATGTATAAGAAGATTCAATCCATCTACCAAGGAGATCAATGCATGAAAATGCATGATTTTCATCAAAACATTTCAAAAATTGAGCCTCAACCCCACAGGTTAGCTCTAAACCTTCAAAAACATGATTTTCAAAAATACACCACCAACAGCCCAGGTTCAGTCGACTGGACCCACCCTCCAGTCGACTGAAAAACACACTAGAATCCACGTCAAAACGCCCAACAACACTGTTCAGTTGACTGACCCCATGGGTTAGTCGATCGAACCCACAAACCATGATCCAGTCGACTAACCCCATGGGTTCAGTCGACCGAACCAGCCCAGAAAATGTTTTTCACCTACAATTTTGCCATTTAAACCCAGGATGAAGCCTCGAAGCTTCCATCTCACACCCAAGAACTCACACACCCTTGAGCCTATCACCAAAGGCTTCAAAAGAAATATCAAACACTGTATTCATCCAACTGAAATGACAAAAAAAGGTTTTTAAACCAAAAACCCATTTTTCCCAAACATGAAACACCTTTTCATGAATAAAAGACGGTAAAGATGCATAAGATTACATACGACACCCTCAAACAACTTTGAAGTCTAGAATCCTACCTCGGCGAGTCAAGAACTCGACACCTCATTCTGTGTGCAAAATCGAGCTTCGTTAGAATGAAATTTCGTCTGGATGGATGCGTAGAGCACGATGCCTATAACAAGGATCGACTGTTGGTCCGTCAAAAATCAAGCCTCGGGCCCCCGAGAAATTAGAGAGAAGGCAGAGAGAAAACTGGAGGAAACTTAGGAGTTAAGTTTTGAAAATATCTAACTCCAGATATTTATAGGCCTCCAAAATATATTTTCTTTTTGAATTTTTGAGATTCACACTGTAACTCCCTGCAACCCCCAGAACCAATCCAACATGCTCAGATGAACCAAAACGTGCATCAAAATGCATATAAGCATATTAAAACGAAAATGCCAAAATGCGTTAAAAAACATCGAATATACATATATATCAAAATGAAATGTTACAGGGTCTCACACCTATAATAGGGGTTACTATATACAAGGGAGAACCTGACCCTAATGTGGCTGGGGAAGTTGAAAAGAATTCTCATGAAACACTTTTGAAACAAGTTTTGTTGATTTTACAAGGACCACAACCATGGCACATAAGACAACTTTGATTTTATAAGAAAGTTTAGCCCGCTTCGTGGACAACAACGACTGAAATGATCGAAAGGAGCTCTAGCTAAGAGATTGGTATATCTAACAAGATAAAATCGTCCCTAGGCCATGATATTAGGGTGATCGCTGGGGATGTTCTAGAGGAGGAGAGAAGCTCATCGAAAAGAGCCTACCTGAAGAGATTGAGAATTGAGAAAAAACATGAAGTATGCACAAAAAACAGGCTAGTGAGGTAAGCTCAAGGGATAAATCAACATAAACATTTATGGATGAGGAGGCTGGAGCTGTCCATCTAACTGCCCATAATAATAGGCAAGAGAAAAACTCTAAGCGACACATCTCGTCCAAGCGTTTTTAAGAAATCAATCTAAACTGGCCATATAGGCCTCCACACAGTAAGAATGTGGTGCCTGCTCTCTCTATTCTATGGATGCGCTCATGGGAAGGGAAGCCAGAATTATTGGTGTAGATCAATCGAAAAGAAAAGGTGAATGACAAGACAAAAAGATGTTGCTCACTTCCTTTAGGAGGAAGGACTAGAGTCCACCTTACTCCCCTCAGCTAGATTATCTACTTTTTCCATCCTTACATAAACTATGACTTCTAGGTGTGTGAAAGGAATCAACGAAGTATGTGATCGCAAGACAAGTGAGAGCAATAAGGTCAGAAGCAGTAGAAGATCTTGCAGTAGTAGATTCCCATAGACCTGTTCATATGTTTTCCTTCACTAAAGATTGTTATCACCTCCTTCAAATTATATAATCAAGGTCAGTAATAATATCATAAGCAACTGCAGAGGAAATACCACCACTAGATGACCCTTTCTAGTGAAAGGGATTGCATGGTACCTTAGATCGAAGGAAGGGCTTCCAAAATGGCAGTTGACATGGTGAAGAGCTGTATGTGTTTGGAGGAATCTTTAGAATTGCCACTACTTAGTTGAATGGTATCATTTTTTAAAAATTGCTAGCGTTGGCAAGAGTTAAGTCTTTAGAAGTAAATCCTACTAATCTATACTTATACGCTTGACATGAAAAGTAGAGGGCAAGTGGAGTTAAGGGCCTGCAAAACCTAATCTTTGTAGTCTCCATCAAGCAATTGTGGGGTTAAAGCAAGCCCGAAGAGCTTGGTTCCCAAATCTTTCAGAGGCAATGCAAACATGTAGCATTTGCTTAATGACTATGCGCTTTCAAGCTAATCCCTTTACTTGCCAGGCAAGCCCAAGATTGAGCTAGAGATGCAAGATTGGCTTACTAATGGGATATACTAGCATGTTACAAATTTTTCTCCTTGTCCCTTCGATTACTTTCATTAGCGGGTGATCGATCGTTAAATATGAAAACTATAGGTTTGTTTGCACTCGAAAAGTCATCCGTTTGTCAATTCTAGGTCTCTAAGAAGATAACTTTCCTAGTAGTCAATAGCCCCTTCGCATATAATGCAATTATGGACAGAGGAGTATGAATTCAGGGCTGTGACATAAACTTCCCATCTACTTATCATCTTCTCCATTGACCACGAAGTTGGTGAGGTTAGGGGTGACCAATAGCGGTGAGAGAGTGTTATGTCACTTCCCTGAAGAAAGCCAAACTCTAACAGGCAATGTCTTCTCTGGGACAACTTACCAGAGGTTTGTCAATAGAATGTTCACATAAAAAGTTGAAAAGAATGTTGAGGTCTACGTGGATGATATGATGATAAAAAATAAGTTGGCTGAGCAACACCTAATAGATCTAGAAGAGACCTTCGATGTATTGAGGTCATACCAAATGAAATTGAACCCAGGACGTGTCCCTTTGGTGTTTCTACTGGGAAGTTTTAAGGTTTTATAGTCAATCATAAAAGGATTGAAGCCAATCTAGAGAAGATTAGGGTCATCTTGGACATAAAGACACTAACCAACATCAAATAGATCCAAAGGCTAGTCGGGAGAGTAGTAGCTCTGAACTGTTTTATCTCTAGAGCCACAGATATGTGCCTCTTCTTTAAAATTCTAAGGAAAACTTTTCACTTGGAGTGAGGAGTGTGATCAGGCCTCTACGAAGCTGAAAGAATGTTTGACCAATTCACCTCTACTTGTTGGTAGGCTAATTTTCAGGCTCTCAAGCTTTTGTGACACAAAAACTTGTGATAAGCTAAGTTTTATATATTTATAATGGTTTTTATTTCTTTACTAACTAGTCAACATTTATTTGACATTCCACTAGTACCATTATTTAATCATACCATGTGAACTTATTGACAAGGTACTTAATAACTTCGGGAAATAATGAATGTTAAGCATAACGTGAACTTGTTGATATGCCAGTCTTCAAGCTCAAAATCTTTTGTGACACAACAATTTGTGATAGGATAAAATTTACTTATTTATAATGGTTGGTATTTCGTTATTAAGTAGTCAACATTAATTTTCTTAATTAACATTTCGTTTTTACCATTTAAGCACACCATGTGAACTTAGTGACAACATACTTAATAACGTCCACATAATGAATGTTAATCACAACACGTGAACTTGTTGACAGGCTAGTCTTCAAACTCTAAAGCTTTTGTGACACAACCATTCGTGAAAGGAAAAAATTTATATATTTATAATTGTTTTTATTTCTTTATTAACTAATTAATATTTATTTAACATTCCACTTGTACCATTAGTTAAGCACTCCATGTGAACTTATTGAGATGGTACTTTAACTTATGAAAATAGTGAACGTTAAACATACCGTGTTAACTTATTGGTAGGATAGTTTTCAAGCTCTAAAGTTTTTGTGAAATATAACAATTTGTGACAGGTTAAAATTTACGTACTTACAATGGATTTTATTTCTTTATTAACTAATCAACATTTGTTTAACATTCTACTTGTACAATTAGATAAGCATGCCATATGAACTGCTTGAATAGGTACTTGATAACTCTTGAAAATAGTGAACATTATGCACACCATGTGAACTTGTCATAAGCCAATTTTTAAGCTTTCAAGCTTTTGCTAAACATCATAATTTGTGATAGGCTAAAATTTATATATTTGAAAAGGTTTTTATTTCTTTCTTAACTAATTAATATTTCCTTTAATTAATATTATGTTTGTACTATTATTGATTAAGCACACTGTGTGAATTTATTGACAATATACTTAATAACTTCTGAAAATAGTAAACGTTAAACACATTACGTGAACTTGCTATACGCTAATTTGAAGCTTTCAAGCTTTTGTTACACAATAATTTGTGATAGGCTAAAATTTATATATTTGTAATGATTTTTATTTCTTTATTAACTTGTCAACATTTATTTTTCTTAATTAACATCCCTCTAGTTTTATTGGTTAAGCACATGGAACTTATTGACAAGCTACTTAATAACTTCTGGAAACAATGAATGTTAAGGATGCCACGTTAACTTGTGGTAGGGCAGTATTCAAGCTCTAAAGCTTTTGTGACCTATAATAATTTGTAATAGGTTAAAATTTACATATTTATAGAATTATCGCTGTTTTTATTTCCTTATTAGCTAACGACATTTATTTAACATTGTGCTTGTACCATTAATTAAGCACATTATAAGAGCTTATTGACAAGGTACATAACAACTTTTGGAAATAGTAAAACGTTATGCATACCACGCGAACTTGTCGATAGGCAATTTTTAAGCTTTCAAACTTTTTGTGATACATATTAATTGGTGATAGATTAAAATTTACATATTTATTACTATTTTTATTTCTTTATTAACTAATCAATATTTATTTTTTAATTAATTGACAAGGTACTTAATAACTTTTGAAAATAGTGAACATTAAGCACACCATGGGAATTTGTTATAAGTTAATTTCCAAGCTTTCAAGCTTTTGAGATACAACAATTTGAGATACGCTAAAATTTACATATTTATAACAGTTTCTATTTCTTGATCAATATTTTTTTTTTCAATTAATGTTCTGCTTGTACCATTACTTATGCACACTATGTGAACTTATTAACAAGGTACTTAATAACTTCTAAAATTAGTGAACGTTAAACACACCACGTGAACTTGTTGGTAGGCTAGTTTACAAGCTCTAAAGTTTTTGTGACACAACAATTTGTGATAAGTTAAAATTCACATATTTATAACGGTTTTTATTTCTTTATTAATATTGGGACTTTTAAGCCACAAATCTCCAAATAATAAAGATCAATTGATTTTGGCTACCAAATAAAAAACCACTTAGGTTTTAATCCACAATAGCAAACTAAAAAAAACATGAACAACCAAGAACGCAAGATATTATGTGGTTCGCTCTGATACCAATTGTTGAGATTGACTCGAATATGATTCTGGTAGATCAAGTTTGTGAGTATCAAATTTAAAAATTCTTAGTCAATCAATGGTATTGAAGGATAAGAAAACTGAAGAATATTGGATTTCTTAAATCACATGGGAATTATAAGAATCACGTTGGTGATCTTTTAGGTGACCAGTTTATTGAGTTGAATTTTAATTGGGATTCCTTTGAAACCTATTCAAAGGGGATTTAAGTACCAGAAATTCCAAGACACAAAGATAGTGAGTCACAATGTGATGATACACAAAAAGGCTTAGGTTGAGACTAGAGAGTGTAAAGAGAGACTTACATACACTAGAGTGAGGCTCAGATTTAGAGATCAGAGAGTGTAGAGTTAGTTCTTATAATTTTTAATGATAATAGTAAATTATTCTTTCTTGTTCTCCAGTGAAGGTAGGCAGTCAACCGAACTACGTATATCTTGTGTTTTTCTTGTGGTTACTTTTATTCTTTATTTTTTTGTGGATTGTAGCCTATGTGAATTTTTTCGCTGCCTAACCAACCAGATCTTATTTTGGGGATTTGTGCCTAAAATAGTAACAAGTAGTATCAGAGCTTCTGGTATTGGCTTAATCACTCAATTGCAACAAAGATTAAGAACATCATGTTAGAGATCTCTATAGACTTGTAGAGAACGTGGTGGTAGGTGTAGTTACAACTACCACTTAGGCATAATCCAGCAGTGACGGTTTAAATCTCCAGTATATGTGGCTTGATCAGATTGAGAAGAGTAGTTTATCAGAGAAGAGAGTAGTAGTTGAGGTGGAGTCCAAGTTCATTCAGATTGATGATCAGAGAGGGTGGACCATCCATACACGTGAAAGTGGTGCAGGATAAGGTGATCGACAAATCTTTAAGATGGTTGAGAGATTCGAGCCAAGGTAGAGATTGTAGGGATTGACTCAAATTTGATTCTGGTGGATTATGTTTGTGAGTATCAAATTTAGAAATCCTTAGTCAATCAGTGGTATTGAAAGATAAGAAAACTGAAAGATATTAAGTTTTCTAAATCAGATGGGAATCATTGAAATCACGTTGGTGATCTTTTAGACAACCAGTTTATTGAGTTGAATTTTAATTAAAATTTCTTTGAAACCTATTCAAAGGGGGTTTAAGCATTAGAAACTCCAAGACACATAAATAGTGAGTCACAATGTGAGGATACACCAGAGAGGTTCAAGTTGAGGATAAAGAGTGTAAAGAGATGTTTAGATACACTAGAGTGAGACTCAAATTTAGAAATTAGAGAGGGTAGTGTTAGTTTTTGCAATCCTTAATGGTAATAGTAGATTATTCCTTTTTGTTCTCCTGTGGGGGTAGGTAGTCAGCCGAACCACGTATATCTTGTATTCTTATTGTGGTTGTTTTTATTCTTATTGTGATTTTTTTTGCTACCAACTAGATCCTATTTTGGAAATTTGTGCCTAAAATCCCAACAATTAACTAATCAACATTTATTTTTCTTAATTTACATTCCTCTTATACTATTAAAAGTATACCATGTGAAGTTATTTACAAGGTGCTTAATAACTTATGGAAATAGTGAATACGACGCCCCAAATTTCGGGGACATTAAGACGTAAAGATAATAGTATAGATTATGTTATACGTCAAATTATATTTAACATAAAAGAATAGTACAGTCATAATAATTATATTCCCTTTCATTAATACCAATAAAATGTAATTACATTAACCCCAAAAGCTTGTTCAATAGGTTTAATACATATCAAATGGGAGGAAATTCTAGCTATTACTCACTCGCGGGAATGACAAAAGGAAAGAGGGGGACTCTGTTTTCTTTACGAAAGACTGAACTTCGTCTGGTCTGAAAATCCTTATTCCTCAAATAAACCTTCTCTGTCATCTGGTATGAAACGTAATGAGCTGCGGTGCCTAGGAAAAAACTCCAAAATCCCATATTTTTAGCTCAAATAAAACCTTAACATGGATTCTAAATAGAGTGCACAACAAGATGACATTAATATAATAAAATTTATACTTTGCACGTCACAGATCTCAAGTAGGTTACAACAAGTATAATAATTGAAAAAGGAAAATGTACCATGCATGTAATCACTCTGATCACAAGGATAAAAACTGGTGAATCTTTTGATGAGGATCCATAAAATTAGACATTATTGGTAATTGAACTCTAAAGCCACCACGATTGCCCATTGGTGTGAAATAATGACCTCATCACTTGGTATTATACCACGACTGTTTCATTCAAATCACTATGGTGTGGGGTTAGGACAAAATTCGATTGTCCACCTAAAGTGTCAGTGATGTCTTTGCTAAGTGCCAAACTAAAGTCTATGACTTGAGGAGAAAAATGAATGTATGACCAAACAAACCAACTAACCCATTGATTAGACTTTATTGGTAATTGAATACTAAAGCTATCACGACCGACCCTCGTTGTAACCTCATTGCCTAGTGTTGTACCCTAACTGTTTCATTCAAATCATAACAACGTGAGGTTAGGGCAAAATTCGATTGTCCACAAAAATTTTTAGTGATGCCTTCACTCAGCGTTATCCCAAAGTTGAAGACTCAAATACCAATTTTTAGGAATTTTAAAAAAAGGACACCCCTTTACTCACAAAAGTATGACACCATTATATTTCCATATGCTATGCTCCCATCCACTAACGCTCTTGACCACGACAGTATTTAACGCGGTGTTTGGCTCATGGCATGGCTCATGACATAGCATGGCTCAAGATGTACATGGTCCAACTATAACTCAAAAATGCAACCACTCATGGCATGATACATGCATGTACTATATTCATGATACTGAAGGTAAAACGGCCGACACATGATAACCCATGACGGAACTCAAATTCTCGCATATATATCAACAATACATGCTTTCATATTAATAGAAATACATAATACATGAGACGTAAGACACAACTACTGAAACACTTGGAGAAAGTAAGTTCGTATTCAATGAAAAGTCTTTATTCCAAATTTTCCAACAATCAGAAAAAAATATTTTTAAAATAGTAAATCAAATCCATAAATCCCAAATTTTGGACCATAGCTAGTTTAAGATATCCTCTAACGTTATGAAGAACAATTTCCCAAAATCCCATCATAAAAGGGTGTTTTGACATCTGTAAGAAAGTGCGTCAAATATGTTCATAGAGATAGATTCTGTCCACTTTCTTTGAAAATAGTTTTGGCATATGAAATGGTTTTCAAGATTTATGGAACTTAACAAATAACTAAAATAATGTGTTGAGAAAATTTTTCATGAAGAAACTATTTCCAAAGAAGTCCCAAAATAGGGTTTTACTTTCTTGAACAAATTGTGACAGAAAGTGCACAAATTTGGAGAAAAATATCTTCTCAAAATCGACCCAACCAAATCTCCTCAAATAAAAAAATAACATCCATATCTAACTATAAACACAAAAATGAGGTCAATACGATTTTTATAGAATTAATTAAAAATGTTTGAATTGGGATCTCACTGTTAGAAAAACTTGATGCAAAACTTAAAAGAGCCTATCTTGGTCTTTGTTTATTTTTCATGGTAAGGATCAAACTTTTAAGCATGAATTATACATGATAGATCAAACATAAACTCTAAAAACCACAAATAATGGAAGAAACAAAAACCATTCATCAAGCCATCACAACACAAACGCAAGTTCTTGGGTTAACTAAGGCTAAGGCTATTTCGGTTTCAATTATGTGAGATGATGCCCTTGCTAGAGGAGTATTGAGGACTTCCACTGATGAGTCCTTCACTTGATTACGTTGTTGAGTCGCCGTTCTTTCAGGATGGCTTTCATTCCCCGACGATGAGGCTTTTGGGACTGAGGTGCTGGTCGATTAACTGCCGGATGATTGGTGGCATTCTGGTGATCTCAGTTAAGTTCTTCCTTGACCGATTTGAGTCTCTTTGGCTAAGACCTCTTTTGAGGGAGATTTTTGTTTGTCGGACGAACTATTTAAACTCAGCTTTAGTGCATTAGTCCCGGTTTTGATGGGAGGTTTGCTATTATCGAGGGTAGATAGAGGGATTGATGCTCGCATGTGTACACTGATTGACAGGGTAGTTGATGCATTTTCTATTATCTCGATGATTTTGGTAGAGAATTATTGAGGTTTGATGGTAGTCCATGATGTTCCTCGATGTCGCTTTAGCAGATGTGGTGATTTATTGCACCTATGGATGGTGAGTCACTACATCATACGCTCTCCTTTACATGTCAGATGGTTTCACACCGATCCTATTGTCTTGACTCTCCGGAGGCATCATCGGTACTAGGAGATAGTCTACAGGGTGAGGCATCATGGATGGAGGCTCTCTTGGCCTTGACTCCAAATACCGCAGTATGGTTCTTGGGAGTCTTCTAGTTATATAACGTCCCAGAGTTGGCTGACACCTTTCCTTTTATTCCTCTGGCGAGGATTTCCATGGTAATTTTTTTTGTAATCTCAGGGATTAATGCGACGGTATTGGCTGTTCTAGGATTTTCCAATTTTAGATGGTCCTATGGCTATGAGGTTCATATTTCTAGAAAGGATCCAAGATGTGGCACTGTCTTTGTATGTTTGGTTTTATATAGGTTTCATTTCTATTATTGATTTTTCGGAGACTCTTGGATGTTCCTTGGCATACTTCAAGTGGTTGTAGGAGCAGATTGAGTATGGACCACCTTTGTGGCCCTTTTCCCTTAGAGGTTTATATAGACTATGTTGAGGCTGCGCAGTCTCATTTATAGCATTCCTGGGAGACATTTCAGGGGACATTGACTAATCTCCGAGCTTCCCTTGATCATTAGAGATTTATTACTCAAGGTTTGACTTAGGAGTTAGCTCCTACAAAAGTGAATCTGCACGATATGACTGAGGATAGAGATCATCTACAGATAGCGTGTCATTTTCTTATTGATGACATAGTCACGATCTTTCGTGAGCATGCCAGTTATGATGTTGCAAGCATGGCTTTGCGTATTGGGAGGGATGCTCTGTTGGTTATAGTGGACACTCTTCATGACAGGAATGATCAGTTGCACTTGGACTTGAACTTGGACATTGCACATGAATATTTCAGTGAGGCTCAAACTCTACAGGCATAGGTTTTCAGTCTCAAGGGCTAGATTGTGGCCGTGGCTGAGAGACAGACTTTGGATTATGTTTGAATTGTTGAGCTGGTGAGGGATGTTGCTTCCAGCAATCGGGTCATCGGTCGATCATTTGAGGCCCAAATTCGTATGTATCACTTCTTTGCTGAGACGATCTAGATTATTCAAAGTTCTTTGGCTATCTCTCCCAGCTTTGATGATCATACTACCCAGACTTTTTATAAGGGACAAACTTCGAGATTCTTGTCTTTATATGAGGAAATGTGACATTTGTGATCTGTCATAGATTTTTTAAGCTTTTAATTATCTTTGTATAGTTTTAATTAGCATAATATCATGATATGCAATAATTTATATCATAGTGTATATGAAATACTTGTAAATATTGTACATAAATACCTTGTTAGATGTATATATGTTTTTCGTTTGATAAGGACGCATTTGCTCATATTCACTAGCTATTCATGGAACACACAACTCTATTTTCCAGAGTCTTTGATTATGACAGGAATGATACATTTAGGATGCTTCCAAGATGACTTCTGGCAGTGCTTCCTCCTTGATGTTTGTATGAACCCCCAGTTGTATTTATTATTATTATTATTATTATTTTTACAAACCATTTTGCCACTACTACCAATGTGGGTTTTCACTAGTGTTAGTTCTATCGTTGTTACACTATGGCCCCCTTTTAGATTTTGACCATGCTGATAGTTTTGTATATTGCCACAACCCTACAATTTTGCCTACGCTGCCCTTTTTGATCAAATAGGCCCCTTTTAGGGTTTAGGTTATCTGGATGACGGATTTGGGTTTTAGGTTATTTGTGCGGAACTAATTTTTGGGAGGACGTCTGCTAGATTTTTTCAGCATATCGCAGATTAACTATCTTGACTTTTTTTGGGGCTTGGGCTCTTCGATCTTTTGGTATTTCTGGAGGTTTAGTTGTTGGCTGCTTGATCTCTTAGCTTCTATTTTAGCTTTTCGGCTTCACCCAAAACTTAAGGAGACTTTTTTTGTTCATAATTTTGCTGGGTATCTTGTGCCAACTGTGGGCCTATAGGCGAGACCTTTTTTTATCTTTCATTTTTTGGAGAGAAAATTCCCATTTTCGATTTTGTAAGAAGGGGCAATATGTAAATAAAATGCGACCATCCATCATCTCAAAAATCTATTTTCATTGATCCAAATTCTTGGAAAAATTACACATAATAAAGTTTGACGGAATCAGAATTTAGTGGATTAGGAAATTCCTCCCCGTCCATTTTTGTGAGTAAGAGGGCGCCTCCTGGGAGGACTTTACTTTACCTAGTATGGTTTTTGATTGTTTGGGGTGAACTTTCTTTTGGCTTTTTCCTAGACGGGTAGGATTCTTTTGGGTACCAGGTCCCCTTCTTCAATTTCTTGAGGCTTCACCTTTCTGCTGAAAGACTTGGAGAATCTGTGCTGATAGCATTGAGAATAGTAGATTGCATCAACTTGTTTTTCATCTAACAAATTGAGTTGCTCATATCTATGCTAAATCCATTTTTCTTCTTCTAACTTGACCACCTTGAGAATTATGAGAGTTGGGACCTCTACCTCGACAGGTAGTATTGCTTCAAAATCATAATCTAGGGAATATAGCGTTACCCTAGTTGAGGTCCGGATAGACGTTCGCTAAGCCATCAATGGAAAGAACAGCTTCTCATGCAATTTCGGTGCATATCTGTCATTTTTTGAGGATTCACTTCATGTTCTTGTTTGCCGTTTCTATTGCTCTATTCATTTGTGGTTGATAAATCACTGACTTTCGATAAGTAATGTAGAATTATCTACAAAGCCTAGTCATCATGTCACTATTGAGATTCTTGGCATTGTCTGAGATGATAGATTCAGACACATTGTAGCGACAAATGATGTTTTTCTTGATGACTTGGGTGACTACTCTTTCTATAACATGTTCAAAAGAGGCCGCTTCATTCCACTTTGTAGGTAATCAATCACAACAAGAATGAAAGTGTGACCATTCAACGCCTTGGGGCCAATGGGTTCAATAACATCCATTCCCCACATCGAAAAGGGTCGTGGGGAAGATATCACTTGCAAGTCTTTTGGTGGAGCTCGAATCCTATCATTATGAATCTGACACTGGTGACACTTTCGGATGTATTTGATACAATCAGATTCCATAGTTATCCACTAATAGCTAGTATGTGAAATTTTCCTAGCAAGCATATGACCATTCACGTGGGGGCTACAGGTGCCTTCATGTAGTCCTTTCATGAGTTCTATTGCCTTAGTTCCCTCTATGCATCGTAATGGTCCATGATATGATCTTTTGAAAAGTAATTCACCACAAAGGAAGAACTACATGACTAACCTCTGTAATGTCTTGTAGTAATTTAGGGATGCTCTTTCAAAATAATCCCTAGTGATGTAGTGCTTTATGTAATGATACCAAAGTTTTTCGTCTAGTTCCTCGACGATGACTGTGCAGTATGTTGGGGCATATCAGACTTCAATCTTGATTGGGGGTATGTTTTCCCCGTCATGGAATTTAGTGGCAGTTGTTTGAGTTGTTAAGGCGTCTTCGAATCCAATGTTAGCTCTCAAAATGTCAATGAACTTGATAGATCTAAAGATAGGACACAATTCCTTGACTTTTTTGAAGTAGGGGCCGGGGATAACTTACGATCACTGACCTTATATACACCACTGACTTGTATGATATGATCAAAATCCCCGCATATCCTTATGTCTTGTGTTTCAAATTTGACTCCATTTAAAACCCCAAAATACAGGCTTCATTTTCTATGATGTTGTTGGTGCATTTGAATTCGAGTTTTGCCACAACTGGGTAGTGAGTTCCAGTTTTTGATACCAAAAATTACCCCTATTCTGTCACCTTTCTTGTTGGAGGCACATCATTGAATAGTTTCCACCTAGGAATATTAAACACGTCAAATTCTCAGATGTCCGAGTATATAATACTCTTCCATTAGGAAAGTGAAGATCTATTAATCGGTAATCCTTGATGGGGTTTTTTTCCATGTATTCGGCGATGACACTTTCTTTGATCGATTTTTGCATGGTGAAAATGATGTCGAATTCAGTTAGCATCATGTGCCATCAAGCAATTCTGCTTAAAAATGTGGGTTTTTCAAAGATGTATTTGATGGGATCCATTTGAGAGATCAGGTATGTCGTTTGGTTTAGCATGTAATGCCGGAGTCAATGAGCCACCCATGCTAAGGCAAAACAAGTCTTCTCCAAAGGTGAGTAGTTTTGCTTGTAAGTTTACAATTTCTTACTGGGATAATAGATGGCTCTTTCTTTTTAGAATCATCATATTACCTCTACATATAACCTAAGAATTCTCCAACACTAACAAATATGTGATTAGAGGATGTCTAGGGGTTGGTGCAAAGAGGAATGGTTCGAGTAAATACTGCTAGATTTTTTTGAATGCTCGTTGACAATCTTTGTTCCATTCTTTGGGCTCATTCTTCTTCAACAAATTACAAATTGGTTCAGAGATATTAGTCATTTGGGTTATAAATTTTTCGGTGAAATTAAGTTTTCCTATGAAAGAACAGATTTCTATTTCTCCTTATAACCTTGGCATGTTGACAACGACTTTGATTATAGCAGGATTAGTTTCGATTCCTCTTTTGCAAACAATGATTCCCAAAAGTTTCTTCAAAAATACTTCTAAGGAACACTTGGTAGGGTTGAGCTTGAGTTGGTATTTTCACAATTGGTTAAATACTTTCTTGAGATTTAAGAGGTTGTTATCCTCTTTCATAGACTTTACGATCATGTCATCTACGTACACTTTTATTTCTTTGGGGATCATGTCATGGAACAAAGTCGTCATTGCCTTTTGGTAAATTACTCCAACATTCTTTAGTCCAAAAAGCATGATAGTGCAACAATAACCTCCATAGGGTGTGATAAAGGCTGTTTTCTCTTGATCTTTCTCTACAATTATGATATGGTTATACACTGACAATCCATCAGTGAATGAGAACAACTGATGTCTTACCGTATTATCAACGGGGATACATCTAAGTGGGTTAAAGAGATGTCGTCTTTGGGGCTTGCCTTATTAAGATCTTGGAAATCGATACACATTCGCACTTTACAATCTATTTTTGATACATACACTATGTTATCAAGCCACTTTGGGTAGTCCACTATCCAAAGGAATCTTTTGTTGAATTGCTTGACTATTTTCTCCTTTATTTTCAAACTCCATCCTGGTTTCATCCTTTAGAGTTTTTGTTTAATCGGCCTCATGGTAGGGTTTGAATGGAGTTGGTGTTCTACAATAGAAGTCTCTAAACCAGGCATATCTTGATATGAACATGCAAAAACATCTTTGTAGGCTTTAAGCAACTCGGTGAGTTCACTTTTTTGCCATTGATCTAAGCAGTAATTCTGTCTTGATTTCCTTAGAATTTTTTACAGTCCCCAAATTAATAGTTTCTCTCTTCTACATTTGGAGTGCTTCAATTTTGTGTTGCTCTATCCATTGTTTAATTTCGTCCTCATCTTCTTTGGTTGCAAAATCGTCTTCCTCAACGATATGCACTTTGTCATTATTTTCAAATTCTTTGGATATTAAAGCATTTGTGTCATGAGGGCCAATGAACTTGATTCATAGGCCATTGGAAATAAATTTTGAAAGAGTATTTCAAGAAAAATAAGGCCTTTATTCATTAATATTATAACAAAACAATATCATTATACTGGTATTAACATTGTAGTACAACATGATAGTTTCTCTCAAAATATACATTTATTGGACAAAACAAAGAGGAAAATTTAAAACAAGACCAATAGTTACTTTTTCTGCAAGCTTTATCAAAAACTACGGGTTCGAAAAATTTCCTCTGAGGTCTAGTTGGCAAGCTTTTCCCCAGGCAGCGCCGGTCTAGTGGTGGATGAATGCAGTTCTTCTTAAGCTAGAATCTCGATCATTAGAGAGTATTCTTCTATGAATAGTTGCACAATTCTTTCTTCCATGCTCAACACTAATTTTTCTGGATCTTCACCATTGGTTGGTAGGACTGATGGAACCATGATGGTAGATTCTTCTGCCCAGTCTTTCTGTTCTTGCTTCTAGTAGATGGGTACAACATCTTGAACTCAAAGGATCACTGTGAGAGGCTTTCTTGTCTGAGTCTTCTTCCTCTTATTCTTCTCCTAGTTTTGGCATTTGCTTGAGTGAAAACCCAAACCAGTGGTATGTGTTTGTACTGGTATGGAACAGAGATCAGGGTTTCCTTGTAGAGTTATTCCGAGCCCCTTTTTTGGTTTGAAACCTTGACTCTTGTAATGGTGGGCCATTGACTTCCAACTTCCCGAATACTCGGGAGGAATATGGATCCACTGAATAACTAAAACATATTTTAGGGCCTGAAAACTAGAAGATTCCACGGAGTTGATGAAGGGCACAAATGGAGTCGTGTAGGTAATGCGGTCTCCTTTGGTAAAAATTATAACAAGCCATCCATCAATAATGAATTTGATCATTTAGTGTAAACTAGATGGAGCTCTTGTAGTGATATGAATTCATGGTCTTCCTAACAAGAAATTACAAGTCGAAGGGATTTAGAGGACCTGGAACCTGAATGAGAAGGTTATAGGTTTGATTTCAACTAGAAGCTCTATTTCTCCTATAACTTCGCTTTTTGATCTCTCGAATGCTCTGACTATAATGCTATTAGGTTGGAGGTATGTCTGATTCATTCCCAATCTTTTCAAGGTAGTGTACAAGCATATATTTAAAGCTGAACAATTATCCATTAACACTCAAGCTACAATCATTTCCCTGCTTTTGATGGCGAAATGGAATGCTTTGTTATACCCATTCCTTCGAGCTTGATGTCATCATCTAAAAAGGTTATGACGTTGAGGGATATGGTGAGACCAGAGATCTAAATAATGGCCGTTACGTAACAGATCGACCATTACGTAACGGTATCTTGAAGGCCCGATCCCGTTACGCTGTATGATATTGGTTGCACAGAGAATCCCTACTGTAACACCCGTTACTCCCGTTACGTTATGGGTAACAGTAGTGTATCGTCTTGTAATGACTGTTATAGACGATACGGGCCGCCCCGACACAATGACAACTGAGAGAAGTGAGAACAAACCTTTTTTCTTTTTTGTTTGTCATCTTCAAAGCTTTTTATGCTTTTCCAAACATCTTTCTTCTTTCGAACTTCTTTTGCCTCTTCCGAACTCATCTTACTCTTAGAATATAGGGTTCCAGCGTCGACTTCAGTTCGGATCTAGGGTTCTAAGCTTCTAGCGTTATTTAGATTGCCGATCGTGCTGTTGGAGTTCGATTGGAGTTTGATTTGCGATTTTGGTGTTGCCGAGGTTATGATTTGGGATTCGAGTGGAGCTTGAATGTTCGATTTGGGATTTTGGGTGATTTCACCCCTTCGGTGGTGTTTGAAGTTGGTGTTCGAAGATGCTGAAGAAGTCATGGGCTATTTGGTGATTTCAATGGTGTTTGGCGAAGTCGCCAGTTAGCCTCTTTCTTTTCTTTTTTTTTTTAATTTTTATTTGTAAGTCTTTTTATTATTTGAATTGGCATTTAAATTTTCATTATAATATATATTTATATTTTTATCTTGTTTTTTTTTAATTTATCATCTTATAATTTATTATAATAATAATAATAATAATAATAATAATAATTATTATTATTATTAAATTATGTATATACAGTATCTCATTTATATTATATAAAGTAAAAGTAATATAAATCTTTATTATTTAGTATAATATTTTTTATTTAAGTTGAATTATTCATTATATAATATATGGTATAATATTTTAATATTATATAATAGTTTAATAATATTAAAAATTTAATATTATTATTATATAATTTATATGTAGTATTATAGTTACTTGTAATATAAATATGGGTAAACTACAGTGATCTCACATGAGATTTAGTAAAATATCAATCACTACCCATGTGGTTTTTAAAATGTCATTAACCTCCCATATAATTTAGGTTTTGCATCAAATTAGTCAAACTATTAGATTTTTGCTCAGCTGTGCCTTGTTTGGCGTGTTTTTTGAATAAATTTTTATGATCAAATCCGTTCATTATGTAGAACTCGTCGAGTTTGTTTGATATGTAAAAATTCAAATTCATTTGATATCTGTAGCTAAGTGATTGGGTAATATTTGTTTAACACTATTTTTTAACTTATAATTTTTATTTATTTATTTATTTATTAGGAGATCTTATTCAATCACTAAGTTACAGATATTGGATAAATCTAAATTTTTACATATTAAACAAACTCGACGAGTTCTACATAGTGAACGGATTGGGCCATAAAAATGTATTCAAAAAACACCCCAAACAAAGCACAGCTGAGCAAAAATCTAATAGTTTGACTAATTTGATGCAAAACCTAAACTAGATGGGAGGTTAATGACATTTTAAAAACCACATGGGTGGTGATTGATGTTTTACTAAATCTCAGGTGAGGTACTGTAGTTTACCCATATTTATATTACAAGTAACTATAATACTACATATAAATTATATAATAACAATATTAAATTTTTAATATTATTAAAC